>CM068355.1:39855324-39895324 GCA_034769755.1 Odontamblyopus lacepedii | reverse complement strand
TTACAACATTTACAGCATTTACAACATTTACAACATTTACAGCATTTACAGCATTTACAACATTTACAACATTTACAGCATTTACAACATTTACAGCATTTACAGCATTTACAGCATTTACAGCATTTACAACATTTACAACATTTACAGCATTTACAACATTTACAGCATTTACAGCATTTACAGCATTTACAACATTTACAACATTTACAGCATTTACAGCATTTACAGCATTTACAACATTTACAACATTTACAGCATTTACAACATTTACAGCATTTACAACATTTACAGCATTTACAGCATTTACAGCATTTACAACATTTACAACATTTACAGCATTTACAGCATTTACAGCATTTACAACATTTACAGCATTTACAGCATTTACAGCATTTACAACATTTACAACATTTACAGCATTTACAACATTTACAGCATTTACAGCATTTACAGCATTTACAGCATTTACAACATTTACAACATTTACAGCATTTACAGCATTTACAACATTTACAGCATTTACAGCATTTACAGCATTTACAACATTTACAGCATTTACAACATTTACAGCATTTACAGCATTTACAGCATTTACAGCATTTACAACATTTACAGCATTTACAACATTTACAACATTTACAGCATTTACAGCATTTACAGCATTTACAACATTTACAACATTTACAGCATTTACAGCATTTACAGCATTTACAGCATTTACAACATTTACAACATTTACAGCATTTACAGCATTTACAACATTTACAGCATTTACAGCATTTACAACATTTACAACATTTACAGCATTTACAGCATTTACAGCATTTACAACATTTACAGCATTTACAACATTTACAGCATTTACAGCATTTACAGCATTTACAACATTTACAACATTTACAACATTTAAAGCATTTACAGCATTTACAACATTTACAGCATTTACAACATTTACAGCATTTACAGCATTTACAACATTTACAACATTTACAGCATTTACAACATTTACAGCATTTACAACATTTACAACATTTACAGCATTTACAACATTTACAACATTTACAACATTTACAACATTTACAGCATTTACAACATTTACAACATTTACAGCATTTACAACATTTACAACATTTACAGCATTTACAGCATTTACAGCATTTACAGCATTTACAACATTTACAACATTTACAGCATTTACAGCATTTACAGCATTTACAACATTTACAGCATTTACAGCATTTACAGCATTTACAACATTTACAACATTTACAGCATTTACAACATTTACAACATTTACAACATTTACAGCATTTACAACATTTACAACATTTACAGCATTTACAGCATTTACAGCATTTACAGCATTTACAACATTTACAACATTTACAGCATTTACAGCATTTACAGCATTTACAACATTTACAGCATTTACAGCATTTACAACATTTACAACATTTACAACATTTACAGCATTTACAACATTTACAGCATTTACAGCATTTACAGCATTTACAACATTTACAACATTTACAGCATTTACAGCATTTACAGCATTTACAACATTTACAGCATTTACAGCATTTACAGCATTTACAACATTTACAACATTTACAGCATTTACAACATTTACAACATTTACAACATTTACAGCATTTACAGCATTTACAACATTTAAAGCATTTACAACATTTACAACATTTACAGCATTTACAGCATTTACAACATTTACAGCATTTACAGCATTTACAGCATTTACAGCATTTACAACATTTACAGCATTTACAACATTTACAGCATTTACAACATTTACAACATTTACAGCATTTACAACATTTACAACATTTACAACATTTACAGCATTTACAGCATTTACAACATTTACAACATTTACAACATTTACAGCATTTACAACATTTACAGCATTTACAGCATTTACAACATTTACAGCATTTACAACATTTACAACATTTACAACATTTACAGCATTTACAGCATTTACAACATTTACAGCATTTACAGCATTTACAACATTTACAACATTTACAGCATTTACAGCATTTACAGCATTTACAGCATTTACAGCATTTACAACATTTACAACATTTACAACATTTACAGCATTTACAACATTTACAGCATTTACAGCATTTACAGCATTTACAACATTTACAACATTTACAGCATTTACAGCATTTACAGCATTTACAGCATTTACAACATTTACAACATTTACAGCATTTACAACATTTACAACATTTACAGCATTTACAGCATTTACAGCATTTACAACATTTACAACATTTACAGCATTTACAACATTTACAGCATTTACAGCATTTACAACATTTACAGCATTTACAGCATTTACAGCATTTACAGCATTTACAACATTTACAGCATTTACAACATTTACAACATTTACAACATTTACAGCATTTACAACATTTACAACATTTACAGCATTTACAGCATTTACAACATTTACAACATTTACAACATTTACAGCATTTACAACATTTACAACATTTACAGCATTTACAGCATTTACAACATTTACAGCATTTACAGCATTTACAACATTTACAGCATTTACAGCATTTACAGCATTTACAGCATTTACAACATTTACAACATTTACAGCATTTACAACATTTACAACATTTACAGCATTTACAGCATTTACAACATTTACAACATTTACAACATTTACAGCATTTACAGCATTTACAGCATTTACAGCATTTACAACATTTACAACATTTACAGCATTTACAGCATTTACAGCATTTACAACATTTACAACATTTACAGCATTTACAGCATTTACAACATTTACAACATTTACAACATTTACAGCATTTACAGCATTTACAGCATTTACAGCATTTACAACATTTACAACATTTACAGCATTTACAGCATTTACAGCATTTACAACATTTACAGCATTTACAGCATTTACAACATTTACAACATTTACAGCATTTACAGCATTTACAGCATTTACAACATTTACAGCATTTACAACATTTACAACATTTACAGCATTTACAACATTTACAACATTTACAACATTTACAGCATTTACAGCATTTACAACATTTACAGCATTTACAACATTTACAGCATTTACAACATTTACAACATTTACAGCATTTACAACATTTACAGCATTTACAGCATTTACAACATTTACAACATTTACAGCATTTACAACATTTACAACATTTACAGCATTTACAGCATTTACAACATTTACAACATTTACAGCATTTACAACATTTACAACATTTACAGCATTTACAACATTTACAGCATTTACAACATTTACAGCATTTACAACATTTACAACATTTACAACATTTACAGCATTTACAACATTTACAACATTTACAGCATTTACAGCATTTACAGCATTTACAACATTTACAACATTTACGACATTTACAGCATTTACAACATTTACAACATTTACAGCATTTACAACATTTACAACATTTACAGGATTTACAGCATTTACAACATTTACAACATTTACAACATTTACAGCATTTACAACATTTACAACATTTACAGCATTTACAACATTTACAACATTTACAACATTTACAGCATTTACAGCATTTACAACATTTACAACATTTACAGCATTTACAACATTTACAACATTTACAACATTTACAGCATTTACAACATTTACAACATTTACAGCATTTACAGCATTTACAACATTTACAGCATTTACAGCATTTACAACATTTACAACATTTACAGCATTTACAACATTTACAACATTTACAGCATTTACAGCATTTACAACATTTACAGCATTTACAACATTTACAGCATTTACAGCATTTACAACATTTACAGCATTTACAACATTTACAGCATTTACAACATTTACAACATTTACAGCATTTACAACATTTACAGCATTTACAGCATTTACAGCATTTACAACATTTACAGCATTTACAACATTTACAACATTTACAGCATTTACAGCATTTACAACATTTACAGAGCCGTTTTTACATGTAAATCTAAACATAAAACAGACTAATGACCTTAAAATTAGTCAAATTTTCTGACTGGACTAAACCAGGTCTAAACCAGGTCTCAACCAGGACTAAACCAGGACTGAATCAGGACTAAACCAGGACTAAACCAGGTCTAAACCAGGACTAAACCAGGACTAAACCTGGACTAAACCAGGACTGAATCAGGACTAAACCAGGACTAAACCAGGTCTAAACCAGGACTAAACCAGGACTAAACCAGGTCTAAACCAGGACTAAACCAGGACTAAACCTGGACTAAACCAGGACTAAACCAGGACTAAACCAGGACTAAACCAGGACTAAACCAGGACTAAACCTGGACTAAACCTGGACTAAACCAGGACTAAACCTGGACTAAACCAGGACAAAACCAGGACTAAACCTGGACTAAACCAGGACTAAACCAGGACTAAACCAGTACTAAACCAGGACTAAACCAGGTCTAAACCAGGATTAAACCAGGTCTAAATCAGGACTAAACCAGGTCTAAACCAGGACTAAACCAGGACTAAACCAGGACTAAACCAGGACTAAACCAGGACTAAACCAGGACTAAACCAGTACTAAACCAGGACTAAACCTGGACTAAACCAGGACCAAACCTGGACTAAACCAGGTCTAAACCAGGACTAAACCAGGACTAAACCAGGTCTAAACCAGGACTAAACCAGGACTAAACCTGGACTAAACCAGGACTAAACCAGGACTAAACCAGGACTAAACCTGGACTAAACCAGGACAAAACCAGGACTAAACCTGGACTAAACCTGGACTAAACCAGGACTAAACCAGGACTAAACCAGGACTAAACAAAGACTAAACCAGGACTAAACCTGGTCTAAACCTGGACTAAACCAGGATTAAACCTGGACTAAACCTAGACTGAACCATGACTAAACCTGGACTAAACCTGGACTAAACCAGTACTGAACCTGGACTAAACCTGGAATAAACCTGGACTAAACCAGGACAAAACCAGGACTATAGCAGGATTAAACAAGGAATCAAACAGGACTAAACCAGGACTAAACCTCGACTAAAACAGGACTAAACCAGGACTAAACCAGGACTAAACCAGGACTAAAGCAGGACTAAACCTGGACCAAAACTGGACTAAACCAGGACTATACCAGGACTAAACCTGGACTAAAACAGGACTGAACCAGGACTAAACCATGAGTAAACCAGGACTAAACCAGGACTAAACCTGGACTAAACCTGGACTAAAACTGGACTAAACCAGGACTAAACCTGTACTAAACCTGGACTAAACCTGGACTAAACCAGGACTGAACCTGGACTAAACCTGGACTAAACCAGGATTAAACCTGGACTAAACCTAGACTGAACCATGACTAAACCTGGACTAAACCTGGACTAAACCTGGACTAAAACGGGACTAAACCAGGACTAAAACACGACTAAAACAGGACTAAACCTGGACTAAACCAGGACTAAACCTGGACTAAACCAAGACTAAACCTGGACTAAAACTGGACTAAACCAGGACTTAAACAGGACTAAAGCAGGACTAAACCAGGACTAAATGAGGACCAAACCTGGACCAAACCTGTACTAAAACTGGACTAAACCAGGACTAAACCAGGACTAAACCAGGACTAAACCTGGACTAAACCAGGACAAAACCAAGACTAAACCAGCACTAAACCCGGACTAAATCCGGACTAAACCAGGAATAAACCTGGACTAAAACTGGACTAAACCAGGACTAAACCTGGACTAAACCTTGACTAAACCAGGACTAAACCAGGACTAAAACTGGACTAAACCAGGACTGAACCAGGACTAAACCTGGACTAAACCAGGACTAAACCAGGACTAAAAAAGGAATAAACGAGGACTAAACCTGGACTAAACCAGGACAAAACCAGGACTAAACCTAGACTAAACCAGGACTAAACCAGGACTAAACCAGCACTAAACCAGGACAAAACCTGGACTAAACCAGGACTAAACCGGACTAAACCAGGACTAAACCTAGACTAAACCAGGATTAAACCAGGACTAAACCAGGACTAAACCAGGACTAAACTTGCACTAAACCTGTACTAAACCAGGAAATAACAAAGACTAAACCAGGACTAAATCAAAACTAAACCTGGACTAAACCTGGACTAAACCAGGACTAAACCAGGACTAAACCAGGACTAAACCAGGACTAAACCTGGACTAAACCAGGACTAAAACAGGACTAAACCAGGACTAAACCTGGACTAAACCAGGACTAAACCAGGACTAAACAAGGACTAAACCAGGACTAAACCAAGACTAAACCAGGACTAAACCTGTACTAAAACTGGACTAAACCTGGACTAAACCTGGACTAAACCATGACTAAACCAGGACTAAACCTGGACTAAAACAGGACTAAACCAGGACTAAACCAGGACTAAACCTGGACAAAACCTGGACTAAACCTGGACTACACCAGGACTAAACCTGGACTAAAACTGGACTAAACCTGAACTAAACTTGGACTGAACCAGGACTAAAAAAGGACTAAACCAGGACTAAACCTGGACTAAAACAGGACTAATCCAGGACTAAACCTGGACTAAACAAGGACTAAACCAGGACTAAACCAAGACTAAACCAGGACTAAACCTGGACTAAACCAGGACAAAACCAGGACCAAACCTGGAATGAATCTGGACAAAACCAGGACTAAACAAGGACTAAACCAGGACTAAACCTGGACTAAACCAGGACTAAATCAGGACTAAACCAGGACTAAACCTGGACTAAACCAGGACTAAACCAGGACTAAAGCTGGACTAAACCTGGACTAAACCAGGACTAAACCAGGACTAAACCTGAACTTAATCTGGACAAACCAGGACTAAACCTGGACTAAACCAAGACTAATCCAGGAGTAAACCTGGACTAAACCAAGACTAAACCTGGAATAAACCAGGACTAAACCAGGACAAAACCAGGACTAAACCTGGAATGAATCTGGACAAAACCAGGACTAAACAAGCACTAAACCTGGACTAAACCTGGATTGAACCAGGACTAAACCTGGACTAATCCTGGACTAAACCTGGACTAAACCAGGACTAAACCTGGACTAAACCTGGACTAAACCAGGACTAAACCAGGACTAAACCAGGACAAAACCAGGACTAAACCTGGACAAAACCAGGACTAAACCTGAATTTAAACTGGACAAACCAGGACTAAACCTGGACTAAACCAAGACTAATCCAGGAGTAAACCTGGACTAAACCAAGACTAAACCTGGAATAAACCAGGACTAAACCAGGACAAAACCAGGACTAAACCTGGAATGAATCTGGACAAAACCAGGACTAAACAAGCACTAAACCTGGACTAAACCTGGATTGAACCAGGACTAAACCTGGACTAATCCTGGACTAAACCTGGACTAAACCAGGACTAAACCTGGACTAAACCTGGACTAAACCAGGACTAAACCAGGACTAAACCAGGACAAAACCAGGACTAAACCTGGACAAAACCAGGACTAAACAAGCACTAAACCTGGACTAAACCTGGATTGAACCTGGACTAAACCTGGACTAAACCAGGACTAAACCTGGACTAAAACTGGACTAAACCAAGACTAAACCAGGACTAAAACTGGACTAAACCAGGACTAAACCTGGACTAACCCAGGACTAAACCATGACTTAACCTGGACTAAACCAGGACTAAACCAGGACTAAACCTGGACTAAACCTGGACTAAAACTGGACTAAACCAGGACTAAACCTGGACAAAACCAGCACTAAACCAGAACTAAACCTGGATTGAACCAGGACTAAATCTGAACTAATCCTGGACTAAACCTGGACTAAACCAGGACTAAACAAGGACTAAACCTGGACTAAACCTGGATTGAACCAGGACTAAACCTGGACTAATCCTGGACTAAACCTGGACTAAACCAGGACGAAACCTGGACAAAACCAGGACTAAACCAGGACTAAACCTGGACTAAACCAGGACTAAACCAGGACTAAACCTGGACTAAACCAGGACTAAAGCAGGACTAAACCAGGACTAAACCAGGAATAAACCTGGACTAAACCTGGACTAAAACTGCACTAAACCAGGACTAAACCAAGACTAAACCAGGATTAAATCTGGAATAAAACTGGACTAAACCGGGACTAAACCTGGACTAAACCTGGACTAAACCTGGACTAAACCTGGACTAAACAAGGACTAAACCAGGACTAAACCTGGACCAAACCTGGACTAAAACTGGACTAAACCAGGACTAAACCAGGACTAAACCAGGAATAAAACAAGACTAAACCTGGACTAAAACGGGACTCAACCAGGACTAAATCTGGAATAAAACTGGACTAAACCAGGACTAAACCAGGACTAAACCAGGACTAAACCAGGACTAAACCTGGACTAAACCAGGACTAAACCTGTACTAAACCTGGACTAATCCTGGACTAAACCAGGACTAAACCTGGACCAAACCAGGACTAAACCAGGACGAAACCAGGCCTAAACCAGGACTAAACCTGGACTAAAACTGGACTAAACGAGGACTAAACCAGGACTAAAGCTGGACTAAACCAGGACTAAACCGAGACTAAACCAGGACTAAACCTGGACTAAACCTGGTCTAAACCTGGACTAAACCAGGACTAAACCTGGACTAAACCTAGACTAAACCAGGATTAAACCTGGACTAAAACTGGATTAAACCAGGACTAAACCTGGACTAAACCTGGACTAAACCAGGACTAAACCAGGACTAAAGCAGGGCTAACCCTGGACTAAACCTGGACTAAACCAGGACTCAACCAGGACTAAACCAGGACTAAACCTGAACTAAACCTGGACTAAACCAGGACTAAACCTGGACTAAATCAGGACTTAACCAGGATTAAACCAGGACTAAACCAGGACTAAACCTGGACTAAAACTGGACTAAACCAGGACTAAACCAGGACTAAACCAGGACTAAACCGAGACTAAACCAGGACTAAACCTGGACTAAACCTGGTCTAAACCTGGACTAAACCAGGACTAAACCTGGACTAAACCTAAACTAAACCAGGACTGAATCTGGACTAAACCTGGACTAAACCTGGACTAAACCAGGACTAAACCAGGACTAAAGCACGGCTAACCCTGGACTAAACCTGGACTAAACCAGGACTAAACCTGGACTAAATCAGGAGTTAACCAGGATTAAACCAGGACTAAACCTGGACTAAACCTCAACTAAAAAAGGACTAAACCTGGACTAAACCTGGACTAAACCTGGACTAAACCAGGACTAAACCTGGACTAAATCAGGATTTAACCAGGATTAAACCAGGACTAAACCTGAACTAAACCTGGACTAAACCAGGACTAAACCTGGACTAAATCAGGACTTAACCAGGATTAAACCAGGACTAAACCTGAACTAAACCTGGACTAAACCAGGACTAAACCTGGACTAAATCAGGACTTAACCAGGACTAAACCTGGACTAAACCTCAACTAAAAAAGGACTAAACCTGGACTAAACCTGGACTAAACAAGGACTTAACCAGGACTAAACCTGGACTAAAACAGGACTAAACCAGGACTAAACCTGCACTAAAACTGGACTAAACCAGGACTAAACCTGGACTAAATCAGGACTAAACCAGGATTAAACCAGGACTAAACCTCGACTAAAAAAGGACTAAACCTGGACTAAACCTGGACTAAACCTGGACTAAACAAGGACTAAACCTGCACTAAACCAGGACTAAACACAGTCTAAACATGGACTAAACCAGGACTAAACCAGGACTAAACCGAGACTGAACCAGGACTAAACCTGGACTAAAACTGGGTTAAACCAGGACTAACCCTTGACTAAACCTGGACTAAACCAGGACTAACCCTGGAGTAAACCAGGACTAAACCTGGACTAAACCAGGACTAAACCAGGTCTAAACCAGGTCTAAACCAGGTCTAAGCCAGGACTAAACCAGGTCTAATTTAGGTCAAAACCAGGACTAAACCTGGACTAAAACAGGACTCAACCAGGACTAAACCCGGACTAAACCAGGACTAAACCTGAACTAAACCTGGACTAAACCTGGACTAAACCTGGACTAAATCAGGACTAAACCAGGATTAAACCAGGACTAAACCTCGACTAAAAAAGGACTAAACCTGGACTAAACCTGGACTAAACCTGGACTAAACCTGGACTAAACCGGGACTAAACCAGGACTAAACCTAGACTAAACCAGGACTAAACCAGGACTAAACCAGGTCTAAACCAGGACTAAACCTGGACTAAAACTGGACTAAACCAGGACTAAACCTAGACTAAACCAGGACTAAACCAGGACTAAACCAGGTCTAAACCAGGACTAATCACGGTCTAAACACGGTCTAAACACGGACTAAACATGGACTAAACCAGGACTAAACCAGGTCTAAACCAGGACTAAACCTGGACTAAAACTGGACTAAACCAGGACTAAACCTAGACTAAACCAGGACTAAACCAGGACTAAACCAGGTCTAAACCAGGACTAAACACGGTCTAAACACGGTCTAAACACGGACTAAACATGGACTAAACCAGGACTAAACCAGGAATAAACCACTTTAACCATAAGCTGTTTTCAGAGCTAAAATACTATTATTATGATTATGATTATTATTATGAGCATAAAGTTCGGCACAGATACAGAAAAACACACTTTATTATTTAAACACAGATTCTGTACATGCTGCACTTTCCTTTGACTGCATTTGTACGGAGTATTATAGCTCAGTGTAGGGAGTATTATAGCTCATTGTAGGGAGTATTATAGCTCAGTGTAGGGAGTATTATAGCTCAGTTTAGGGAGCATTATAGCTCAGTGTAGGGAGTATTAAAGCTCAGTGTAGGGAGTATTATAGCTCATTGTAGGGAGTATTATAGCTCAGTGTAGGGAGTATTATAGCTCAGTGTAGGGAGTATTATAGCTCAGTGTAGGGAGTATTATAGCTCAGTGTAGGGAGTATTAAAGCTCAGTGTAGGGAGTATTATAGCTCAGTGTAGGGAGTATTATAGCTCAATGTAGGGAGTATTATAGCTAAGGACAAACCTGCAACAGCGTTTTGCACTTTACAAATATACACAACAGACACTTTTAAAGCTGCTCTCTGTAACTTTTATTCTGCTCGTCTCCACGGAGATGTATTTGCTTTTGCCTGGAATGTTCCGCACTATTAAAAGTATGTGGGAAGACACTGGTCAGATCTGCGGAGAGGCGAGCCAACTCACGGTAAGCTAAAAAAGCACTGGTAACTGAATAACTGCAAATGTACAAGTGTAATGCCGTACTGTGGAACATTCTAGGCAAACTCAGGTGGGATTAAATACGTTTTTCTTCTTCTCAAAATAAAATGAAAAAATGCAACAACAAAAAAAGAAAGACAGATGAAAAAAATATATTAAAAAAAGAAAAAATGAAATTAAAAAATTAAAAGCAAATTTTAAAAATGGAATAAAAAATTGAAAAATTCAAACAAACATGAAATAAATAAACAAAATAAAATGAAAAAAATGAAATGAAAAACTATGATTTTTTTTAAAAATTAAATACAATTAAAGAAAAATTAGAGACAAATGAAAAGAAAAAAAGAAAAAAAACAATACAAAATTTAAAAATGAAAGGAAAAAAAGAAGAAAATTAAAGGAAAAAATGTAATAACATATGACAAGGCATATGATAAAAAAGAAAATTCACTTTTTAAAAAATGAAAAAAATTCTCATGTGGGATTAAATATGTTTTTCTTCTTCCCAAGATAAAATGAAAAAATGCGGAAAAAAAGAAAGACAAATGAAAAAAGAATTAAATGAAAACATGAAAAAAATGAAAGTGAAATGAAAAAATTAAAAAAGTTAAAAACAAATGAAATGAAAAAATGTGAAAAACATTGAAACAAAAATGAACTGACAAAATAAAAAAGAGACATGAAAAGAAAAAAAGACAAATGAAATAAAAAAATTAAAAAAGGAAATTAAAGGAAAAAATTAAATACCAAAATGAAAGGCATATGAAAAAAAAGAGAAAATTTTATTTCAATAAATGAAAAAAATCTTTAAATTAAATTATTAATTAAATACATTTTTCATCTTCCCACTCGTTTTTGGGCAGATTTTTTGTCGTTTTGTTTCTGTTGCTATAATCGCGCTAATGTCATGAGGATAATACTGTAAACGATTGTAAACAAATGTAAAATGCCCCAAAGTTAATACATAAATGAAAGTAAAACATCTCCGTGGAGACAAGCTGGAGGCAAATCCTCTAACAGAAAAGTTACACGGTGCATCTTTAAGTTGCAAAACGAGAGTCACGGAGAAGAATAATTCCTCACAGCATTTAGAAAACATTCTCTTATAGCATGAATTTATCTTTAGGCATTTTTATGTTTATTCTGAAGCCCGTTCTTCAGCACTGGCCACGTTTACATGAAGTTTTTTTTAATTCTGAATGAACATTTCTGAGTTAAATTACATGGAAATAATAATTCTGAATTTTCCATGTAAAACACGTTAAAACTCGTTAAATCGCCTTTATTTAATTCCTCTCAGCGTCTGGGGGTGGGGAAGGTTCTGATTGGACAGCGACACAAACATATTTACGCCTTCGGGAGGAAAACCCACACTTCAGCTGCTCCGGCTTTTCTGTCATCTCGGTTTGTCGTTTCGCCGCCGACACAAACACGATCCAAACTTTTCCCGCGGTCGTTCCGGTGATAATGAAGCAGCAGCTGGAGAATTCTGTCCTCACGCTTTCCGTCTGTGAGCTGAGGAGAAGAAGGGAAGATGAATGAGTCTGAGGCTGCGACACCTCAGCCCACTCCCACATCCCGCTCACAAATCCACAGAGAATGAACAGTGAAAGACCAGAAAATCAAAGAAAAAACAAAAGACAACTGAAAAAATGGAAAAAATTCAAATGAAATGAAAATAAAATCAAAAAATGGGAAAAAAAGAAAAGAAAAAATGAAAGACAAATGAAAAAATGGAAACAATTCTAATAAAATGAAAAATGTGAAAAAAGACAAATTTAAAAAAGTTAATTAAAAATAAAAAAGAAAGAAAAATAAAATAAAATAATGGAAATGAAAGAAAATAAAATAAAAAAACAAATGGAAAATGTAATAAAAATGGAAAAATTAAAAAAAGAAAAATGAAATGAAAAATGAAAAAATAAAATGAAAAAATTACAAACAAATTAAAAAATTTAAATGAAATGAAAACATTTGAAAAACATGAAATTACAAAATAAAAGAAAAATGAGACAAATGAAAAGAAAAAATACATTAAAAAAGAAAAATGAAAGAAATATGAAAGAAAAATAAAAAATGAAAAAAACAAATGGAAAAATGTAATCAAAAATGGAAAATTTGAAAAAATTAAAGAAAAATGAAATGAAAAAATGAAAAAGAAAATAAAATGAAAAAATTTGAAAAAAATGAAAATGAAATAAAAAATGAAATGACAAAATAAAATAAAAATGAGAGACAAATAAAAATAAAAAATATTAAAAAAGAAAAATGAAAGAAAAATGAAAGAAAAAAGAAAATTAAATTAAAAAATTAAAAACAAATAGAATAAATGTAATCAAAAAATGTAAAAATTAAAAGAAAAATGAAAAAATGAAAAATAAAAAAAAATTAAAAAAAATGAAATGACAAATTAAAGAAAATTGAGAGACAAATGAAAAGAAAAATTAAATAAAAAAATATTTAAAAAAATTAAAATTAAAGAAAAAAAGAAAATTAAAGCAAAAAATGAAATGACAAAATCAAAGGCATATGAAAAAAAGAAAAGAAAATTGAAATTGAATTGAATGAAGAATGAAAAAAATCGAAAGAGCAGTGGAGGAAAGTCCGAAGTCATGACTGGAGGAGCCGGATCGTCCGGATCGCGTCAGAAGGACGAACCAACGAGCACCAACCACCGGGATTATTTTGGAAGAAGAAGAAACGTTTACATGATCCAGGAAGGAATTCATTTGGCTTTAATTATTTTCATTTGGAATTAAGTGTTGACATGGTCTTTTTAAAGCGGAATTCATTTTTATTCAGAATTAAAGCTTTATGTAAACATGGCAGATCACACCAGTAACAATGCCCACTTCAGCCATAGTATCGAAGTGTCTTGCCCAGAGACACAATGTCAGTACGTTTTATCAGCAAGGTTCAAATTTCCTGTATTTCCCGTGTTGAAACTGCGTCCTGGTTTAGTGGTTTTTCCGCGTGTAAAGTCCGAATCCGCCGTCTCTAAACCACCTGCAGGTACGTGGACCTGAAGTCCGTCCCGAGCGCGTTTTTGGCGTTACATTTGTAGATCCCGGAGTTCGTGAGGACGGGGTTCTGAATGACCAGGCTCCCCTCGTCCGTCATGTGCACGCCCCCCTGCGCCGTGTACCGGTTGTGCGGGAAAATGGTGGTCCTGCCCGGCAACGTCCAGGAGATGTCCGGTTTGGGAATGCCGGAGGCGACGCAGCCCAGGGTCACCGCGGTCCCCCTGGCGACGCGGGTGACGGCGTTCAGGGCGCTGGTGATCCGCGGCGGGTGCACGGTCACGGCGACGGGGAAGGACGCGGTGGCGGCGCCGTACGGGTTGGACGCCCGGCACGTGTAGGTCCCTTTGTCGAACGGGGCCACGTGCCGGACCAGGAGCGTCCCGTTGGGGAAGACGGTCACTCGGCTGATGGTCTGCGGCGTGTCCAGGACGACGCCGTTCGGTAACGTCCAGGACACGGAGGGGAGGGGCCAGCCGTCCGAGGAGCACGGCAGGAGCAGCGCCTGGCCGTAGGTGATCTTCAACCCACCTGAGGGAGAAAAAGAGATTAGTGTACGGAAAAATGTCACTCTAACTGTATTTAGCCTTTTTACTCATTTAAAAAGTTACTATAATCACAGCTGAACCCCTGCGTGAAGTCGCCCCATCAAACAAACTACACAAACACTATGTCAATCGTTTGTGCTGTTTTGTGCTGTGACAGTTTTAACGATTCTTTTATAGCTCAAATTGGGGTCGACAACCCACAGGAAGCTTCAAAATGCTCTAAAATGCCCAAAATGGAGTCAGTTGTTTGTGCTTCGTTTGTGCTACAAAAAGTTTCAGTTTTTTAAGATATTTGCAGTTTTATTTTGGGTCGAAAACGTCGTCCAGAACCTCAAAATGTTAAATAGAGCTCAAAACAGGCAGAAACTTATAAAAAAACGTTTGTATTTGTTTTGTGCTGTGACAATTTTCATTTGTGTGAGTTTATTTCTAAAATTCTTCATGATTATTTCTGTGGTAATTACAGGACGTCATTTCTGCTCAGCTGACGGAGACAAACTCCACAAAACTAGAGAAGAGAAACGACCTGAGGCTGTGGAAAAGTCTGTTTCAGTCTTTAGTCATTTGCTTTTGGTTCATATTTTATAATAACACAGACTTTTCCACAGCCTCAGGTCGTTTAGAAACGACCTCGACGATCGAGTCTTTTGGGCTTTGGTGCAGTGGGAAATCAACAGAGGGAAGTATAAGGTGCTTATAAAGTTGTTTTCTAACGTTTCCAGACACTAATGAGTGTTTTGTTTGTCAGACTCGTGGCTGTTGTCAGATGGGTTAAAGTGGAGTTACTACTCTAACTGTATTTAGTCTTAGACACATCCAGGTTTGTCTCATTCTCAGTAGGGGTGTAATCATGAACCCTTTTTACAAAATATATCTTAAAAAGACGGGTATTTTCCGAGGCCATTGTGTTTACTGATAATAAATATATTGATTATATATTGATTTTGATAAAAAAAAACTATGGAAATAAATAAAAATTAAAGCCTCACAGAAAGTCGTAATTATGAGATTAAAAACTGTAATTGTGAGATTAAAAATAAGAATTATGATATTAAAAGTCAAAACTATGAGTTTAAGTCATAATTATGAGTTTAAGTCATAATTCTGAGATTAAAAGTCATAATTATGAGTTTAAAAGTCGTAATTATGAGTTCTAAAGTCGACTCTGAATCTGCCCTTGTCATGGAAGCTCTATTATTTTCCTGCAGAGTTCGTCCTCCAGAAGATCAGGACGTCTCCACATCGCTCCATTTCCTCGTTCACTTGTGAATGTTTTAAAATGACAAGAAAGAGACAGAAATCCACACAAATCCCACATGAATGACGACGTGCAAATGTGACTCCATGGAGCTGGTTTAGTCCAAACAGGATGAGGTTAAACTCATAATTTTAATCTCATAATTATGACTTTTAAACTCATAATTATGACTTTTAAACTCATAATTATGACTTATTTACTGGCGGAAATTGGCTTCCATAAAAAACAGTGTTTCGATTGGGGCCGATTTCTCTAGCAACGGACTTTAGCTTCATCCATCCATCCCATCTTCTCCCGCTTGATCCGGCTGGGTCGCGGGGGCAGTTTGCTGCCCAATCCTCATAGCACCTGACCCCCCCTATGAACCCCTCTGCAGGTGGAGCCCACAGGAGGGTGGACATCATGGTCCTTGATGTTAGTTCATAGGGGTCCGGGCATGTTTTAGGTTGATGGGGGAAACCGGAGTACCCGGAGGAAACCCATCCAGACACGGGGAGGAACATGCAAACTCCACACAGAAAGGCCCGGGCGACCCGGGGATCAAACCCGCAACCTTCTTGCTGTGAGGCCTGAGTGTTGCCACTCAGCCACCATGCCGTACTTTAGCTTCAAACGTGCCCAAACATGTTTTCGTTGCATTTTAATATATAAAAGTATAGTAATAATAATGGTGATGACTGTAAAACTCTCACCTGCTGCTCCCCTGATGAGCGGTTTGCGTCCGGCCTCCAGAGCGTAACGTTTCTCCGCTTGTCCCGCCACGTTTTTGACCAAACAGCGGTACACTCCTTTATCGCTCGGCCCGGGCTGCGAGATCCTCAGGCTCCCGTTACTTGAGTAATGCTGAAACCGGCGCAGCCTGACACCGGGGGGCAGCATCGTCCCGTTGGGAAGCAGCCACATGAACTCCGGGCTCGGCTTCCCCCGGGCCGGACAGTCCAGCACCACCTCCGCGCCGTCCTGCCTGATCGGGATGATTTCGATGTTCGGGAACGCGAAGCTCGGTTTCTCTGCGATCGACGCCACCTCGACTTCAACCATCAGCGTCGACTCCCCGAGCAGATTTTTGGCGAAACACGAGTAGCGTCCCTCGTCGTTTTTCCGTACCCCTCGTAATTCCAAACTCCCATTTCTGTGAACTTGGAAACGGCCTCCCAGAAAACCAACCGCGAAGGATTGAGCGTAAGGAGTGACCCACCAAACCCTCGGCTCAGGTTTAGCTTCGACTTTACAGTCCAGAAGCGTCGTTTGGTAATTCACAGCCATAACTTTACCGTAACTTTTCCCCTTTTGTCCGTTTATGCTCGGCTCTTGCTGCTCGATTTCGACTTTCACATTTTTGACGTCATCTCCGGCGGAATTCCTGGCCACGCAAACGTACTTCCCTTCGTCGGAAACCCCGACTTTCTTGATCACCAGCATCCCGCTGTTCAGAATCTCGTATTTGTCCGATAACGTTGGGATGGCGGAGCTCCTCGGCGAAATCCACGTGATCCTCGGCGCGGGCTCTCCTACGGCGTCGCAGCTCAGTTTCGCCGAATCTCCCAGTCGGACCATGACGAAAGATTGGGATTTCGACTTGATTTGCGGCGCGTTTGGTCCGACCTTGACGCTGACCTTCCTCTCATCCGTCCCGAATTTGTTTTTGGCGGTGCAGGTGTAGTCGCCCTCGTCCTTCTTGTTGATCTGGTGGAGCAGCAGGGTCCCGTTGGTGAAGATGACGTAGCGGCGCTGCCGGGTGCCGCTGTCGTCCGATTGCAGGGCGTTGTTGATCAGAGTTCCGTCGGGAAGGCTCCAGGAAACCTCCGGGTCGGGAAGGCCGGAGGCGACACAGTCCACCTGCAGGGGGCGCCACACAGGAGGTTAAGAGAGTAAACGTTTACATTATGTTTTTTAATTCTGAATGAATTGTTCTAGATAAAAGTTTTGAGTTTACATGGAAATAATAATTCTGAATTGAGGTTTCCACGGAAAACAGGTTAAATCATCTTTATTTAATGGGGCTCAGCATCTGAAAATGAAATACAAAACGAAAGACGAATGAAAAAATGCAAAAAAGTGACATGAAAGTGACATGAAAAATGTGAAAAAAAACTAAAAATGAAAAAAATAAAGCAAAATTAAATGAAAAAAGAAAATAAAATGGGAAAAAATGAAATGACAAAATGAAAGAAAAATTTAAAACAAATTAATCAATGAAAAAAAAATAAATGAAAAAAATGAAAGCAAAATGAAATGAAAAAATGTAAAAAATAAAATAAAATAAAAAATGAGAAAAAATGAAATGAAAAAATGAGAAAAAATGAAACGACAAAATGGAAAAAAAGAAAAATGAAATACAAAAATTAAAAAGCTGGAAAAATGAAAGAAAAATGAAAGAAAAAAATGAAAAAAGAAAGTAAAAAGGGTAAAAATTAGAAAAAAATTAAATGAAAAAAAATTTGAAAAAACAAAATCAAAGAAAAATGAGACAAATGAAAAGTTGAAAAAAAGAAAATTAAATGAAAAAACTGAAATGATAAAATGAAAGACATATAAAAAAAAAAGAAAATACAATTTTAAAAAATGAAAAAAATCCAAAGAGCAGTGGAGGACAGTCTGATGCTACGACTGGAGGAGCCGGATCGTCCGGATCGCGTCAGAAGGACGAACCAACGAGCACCAACCACCGGGATTATTTTGAAGAAGAAGAAACGTTTACATGATCCAGGAAGAAATTCATTTGGCTTTAAAATCAGAACAAACCCACTGACTTCGGGATTAAGTTTAATTCGCAATAATCATTTTCATTAGAATTAAGCATTTACATAATAAAGTGGAATTCAGTTTTATTCAGAATTAAAGCTTCATGTAAACGTGGCACATGACAAATCTAATAAAGAAAACAATATTCTCTATTTTTCCAGTAAAATCCTGCTGAGATTTGAAATGCCGTTTTCAAACAGGCACCGTGTTTTTAGTGGCAGGAGAAACTGGAGCACCACGAGGAAACTTCTTTTGTAAGTGATCACCTTAATCTGGGTCAGAACGTGGCAGCTCCGGAGTTTTATTACAAACACACAGTCGTGGCCAAGGAACAGCCCAGACGGTGTAAAAATATTTCCCCCAGTTTAGTTTTGTACCTGGAAGTTCTCTCCATACGGGACTCTGGTCTGTGCCGTCCTCACGTGCTCGATCCTCGGAGGAGTCATCAGCACCTCCACCTGAAAATAAATGTGTTTTCACTCCTCCAGCCGGTCGGCGCTGAGTGGGTTTTTAAGGTAGGTTAAGGTTCAATTTATCGTCCCTTTAGGGGCAGGTGTCCTGTGCATTTGACCCATACAAACGTGAAACATCTCCACCTCTTCTCCTTTTGACCTGAAACATCTCCACCTCTTCTCCTTTTGACCTGAAACATCTCCACCTCTTCTCCTTTTGACCTGAAACATCTCCACCTCTTCTCCTTTTGACCTGAAACATCTCCACCTCTTCTCCTTTTGACCTGAAACATCTCCACCTCTTCTCCTTTTGACCTGAAACATCTCCACCTCTTCTCCTTTTGACCTGAAACATCTCCACCTCTTCTCATTTTGACCTGAAACATCTCCACCTCTTCTCCTTTTGACCTGAAACATCTCCACCTCTTCTCTTTTTGACCTGAAACATCTCCACCTCTTCTCCTTTTGACCTGAAACATCTCCACCTCTTCTCCTTTTGACCTGAAACATCTCCACCTCTTCTCCTTTTGACCTGAAACATCTCCACCTCTTCTCCTTTTGACCTGAAACATCTCCACCTCTTCTCTTTTTGACCTGAAACATCTCCACCTCTTCTCTTTTTGACCTGAAACATCTCCACCTCTTCTCCTTTTGACCTGAAACATCTCCACCTCTTCTCTTTTTGACCTGAAACATCTCCACCTCTTCTCCTTTTGACCTGAAACATCTCCACCTCTTCTCCTTTTGACCTGAAACATCTCCACCTCTTCTCTTTTTGACCTGAAACATCTCCACCTCTTCTCTTCTTACCTGAAACATCTCCACCTCTTCTCCTGTTTACCTGAAACATCTCCACCTCTTCTCTTCTTACCTGAAACATCTCCACCTCTTCTCTTTTTTACCTGAAACATCTCCACCTCTTCTCTTCTTACCTGAAACATCTCCACCTCTTCTCTTCTTACCTGAAACATCTCCACCTCTTCTCTTCTTACCTGAAACATCTCCACCTCTTCTCTTTCTTACCTGAAACATCTCCACCTCTTCTCTTTTTACCTGAAACATCTCCACCTCTTCTCCGTCTGGGTTTTTACCTGAAACATCTCCACCTCTTCTCTTCTTACCTGAAACATCTCCACCTCTTCTCTTTTTACCTGAGACACCTCCACCTCTTCTCTTTTTTACCTGAAACATCTCCACCTCTTCTCTTTCTTACCTGAAACATCTCCACCTCTTCTCTTCTTACCTGAAACATCTCCACCTCTTCTCTTTTTTACCTGAAACATCTCCACCTCTTCTCTTCTTACCTGAAACATCTCCACCTCTTCTCTTTTTTACCTGAAACATCTCCACCTCTTCTCTTCTTACCTGAAACATCTCCACCTCTTCTCCGTCTGGGTTTTTACCTGAAACATCTCCACCTCTTCTCTTCTTACCTGAAACATCTCCACCTCTTCTCTTCTTACCTGAAACATCTCCACCTCTTCTCTTTTTTACCTGAAACATCTCCACCTCTTCTCTTTTTACCTGAAACATCTCCACCTCTTCCCCGTTGGGCCGGTTGAACACGCAGCTGTAGGTTCCTGCGTCCGTCTCCGTGAGCTGAAGGATCCTCAAAGTCCCGTTTCGGAAAACTCGGATCGGACGCTCCGGGCTGAGGAGAGGAAACATCGGCCAAACGTCAGGACGCAAATAAAAAACCGGAAAAAACGTTTACGACGGAGCCAAGATTCCTCCGAAATTGGACGGGAAAATCAGGAAATCAAATTTGTCCATCGCTGGGATTCAAATCTTTTTTTCTTTTTTTTTTCGCTTTTAAACCAAACAATATGAAATAAAAGATGGGTGTGAAAAGTGGGAAACATTCAGGAAAACCTAGAATTAATCCCGTTATTGGAGATACTTAAGATTTATAACCCTTTGGAACAACGTTAATGTCTTTTTTTTACTCGTTTTCGAACACGTGCACGACTTTAGAACAGTCTTTTCCCGTCGGTGAAATGAAAACTTACACAGACTTGTTTTTATTTTCATTGTACAAAAGGTCAGGACTAAACCAGGACTAAAATCAGGTCTAAATCAGGATTCAACCTGGTTTAGTCTTAATTTAGTCTTGGCTTAGTCCCGGTTTAGTCTTGGTTTAGTTCTGGTTTAGTCTTAGTTTAGTCCCGGTTTAGTCTTGGTTTAGTTCTGGTTTAGTCTTAGTTTAGTCCCGGTTTAGTCTTGGTTTAGTCCCAGTTTAGTCTTGGTTTAGTCCTGGTTTAGTCTTGGTTTAGTCCCGGTTTAGTCTTGGTTTAGTTCTGGTTTAGTCTTAGTTTAGTCCCGGTTTAGTCTTGGTTTAGTCCCGGTTTAGTCTTGGTTTAGTTCTGGTTTAGTCTTAGTTTAGTCCCGGTTTAGTCTTGGTTTAGTCCCAGTTTAGTCTTGGTTTAGTCCTGGTTTAGTCTTGGTTTAGTCCCGGTTTAGTCTTGGTTTAGTTCTGGTTTAGTCTTAGTTTAGTCCCGGTTTAGTCTTGGTTTAGTTCTGGTTTAGTCTTAGTTTAGTCCCGGTTTAGTCTTGGTTTAGTCCCAGTTTAGTCTTGGTTTAGTCCTGGTTTAGTCTTAGTTTAGTCCCGGTTTAGTCTTGGTTTAGTCCTGGTTTAGTCTTGGTTTAGTCCCGGTTTAGTCTTGGTTTAGTTCTGGTTTAGTCTTAGTTTAGTCCCGGTTTAGTCTTGGTTTAGTTCTGGTTTAGTCTTGGTTTAGTTCTGGGTTAGTCTTAGTTTAGTCCCGGTTTAGACTTAGTTTAGTCCCAGTTTAGTCTTGGTTTAGTCCCAGTTTAGTCTTGGTTTAGTCCCAGTTTAGTCTTGGTTTAGTCCCGGTTTAGTCTTGGTTTAGTCCTGGTTTAGTCTTGGTTTAGTCCTGGTTTAGTCCTGGTTTAGTCCTGGTTTAGTCCTGGTTTAGTCTTGGTTTAGTCCCGGTTTAGTCTTGGTTTAGTCCCGGTTTAGTCTTGGTTTAGTCTTGGTTTAGTCCTGGTTTAGTCCTGGTTTAGTCCTGGTTTAGTCCTGGTTTAGTCCTGGTTTAGTCCTGGTTTAGTCTTGGTTTAGTCCCGGTTTAGTCTTGGTTTAGTCCTGGTTTAGTCCCAGTTTAGTCTTGGTTTAGTCCTGGTTTAGTCTTGGTTTAGTCCTGGTTTGGACGGCAGGACGAAGGGAATTTACTTAGCAATGAAACACGCTAGCTGTCAATCAAACCTGTTGCTAATGCTAAGGGGCGGGACCTCGGGGAATGAAGGCGTCTGATTGGTCCGTTATTTATGTCCAGATCTCGATTTAGGAACAAAACGGAGAAATGAAACGTTGTGGATCCTGCGTCGCGGATTCAGACGAACATTTTAAGAGCGAAATCACGCCCCAGCGTCTAAAATGTTCACGTGAACCGAACCCGACCTGAGCCTGAAGTCCAGCAGGGTCTTGGACGGCAGCTGCCATACGGTTCCCCTCTTGGAGCCGGTGGACTCGGGGCAGTGCAGATAAACCGCAGAGCCGTACAGAGCGGTGACCGAGTGCGGCCTGGAGGGGGCGCCGTGACCGGGGGGAATGATGGCGGGAGGAGCCGGGAACGACGGGAAATCCGGAGAGACGTCGAGGTGCACGGTGCGTTTGGCGAAACCGACGGGATTGGAGGCCAAACACTCGTACCTGTGAAAGAAGAGAAACACTGAGGGGGTTTCCTAAGACCAGGACCAGGACTAAACCAGGACTAAACCAGTACTAAGCCAAGACTAAACTAACCCTAAACCAGGACTAAACCAGTACTAAGCCAAGACTAAACTAACCCTAAACCAGGACTAAACCAGTACTAAGCCAAGACTAAACTAAGATTAAACCAGAACTAAACCAAGACTAAACCGGGACTAAACCAGGACTAAACTAAGACTAAACCAGGACTAAACCAAGACTAAACCAAGACTAAACCAGGACTAAACCAGGACTAAACAAAGACTAAACCAGGACTAAACCAAGACTAAACAGGACTAAACCAGGACTAAACCAAGACTAAACCAAGACTAAACCAGGACTAAACCAGGACTAAACAAAGACTAAACCAGGACTAAACCAAGACTAAACAGGACTAAACCAGGACTAAACCAAGACTAAACCAGGACTAAACCAGGACTAAACTAACCCTAAACCAGGACTAAACCAAGATTAAACTAAGACAAAACCACAATTAAACCAGGACTAAACCAGGACTAAACCAGGACTAAACTATGCCAAAACCAGGACTAAACCAAGACTAAACCAGGACTAAACCAGGACTAAACTAAGCCAAAACCAGGACTAAACCAGGACTAAACTAAAACTAAACCAGGACTAAAACAGGACTAAACCTGGACTAAACTAAGACTAAACCAGGACTAAACCAAGACTAAACCAGGACTAAACCAGGACTAAACTAAGCCAAAACCAGGACTAAACCAGGACTAAACTAAAACTAAACCAGGACTAAAACAGGACTAAACCAGGACTAAACCTGGACTAAACGTGGACTAAACTAAGACTAAACCAGGACTAAACCAGGACTAAACCAAGACTAAATCCAGAGTTATAAACCTGTTCTCATTACTATTCTAACTGTATTTAAATCTGCTTCTTCTCCCAGACTGAATAAACCTGTGTTAAAGTGGCAGTGAATCAGGCGCAGTCCCACCTCCCGCCATCGGAGGGCGACGCTCCGCTGATGTGCAGCGTCCCGTTGGGGAAGACGAGTCTGCGCCCCACGATCTGAGAGGGTTTGATGGACAGGCCGCCTGGGGGGATCCACTTCAGCGAGGGGGCGGGCTCTCCTCTGGCCGAGCAGTGCAGGAACACACTACGACCTGAGCACAACAGAGAGACGACCTGAGCTCTCCTCTGGCCGAGCAGTGCAGGAACACACTACGACCTGAGCACAACAGAGAGACGACCTGAGCTCTCCTCTGGCCAAGCAGTGCAGGAACACACTACGACCTGAGCACAACAGAGAGACGACCTGAGCTCTCCTCTGGCCGAGCAGTGCAGGAACACACTACGACCTGAGCACAACAGAGAGACGACCTGAGCTCTCCTCTGGCCGAGCAGTGCAGGAACACACTACGACCTGAGCACAACAGAGACGACCTGAGCTCTCCTCTGGCCGAGCAGTGCAGGAACACACTACGACCTGAGCACAACAGAGAGACGACCTGAGCTCTCCTCTGGCCGAGCAGTGCAGGAACACACTACGACCTGAGCACAACAGAGAGACGACCTGAGCTCTCCTCTGGCCGAGCAGTGCAGGAACACACTACAACCTGAGCACAGAGAAATGACCTGAGCACAACAGAGAGACGACCTGAGCTCTCCTCTGGCCGAGCAGTGCAGGAACACACTACGACCTGAGCACAACAGAGAGACGACCTGAGCTCTCCTCTGGCCGAGCAGTGCAGGAACACACTACGACCTGAGCACAACAGAGATACGACCTGAGCTCTCCTCTGGCTGAGCAGTGCAGCAACACACTACAACCTGAGCACAACAGAGAGACGACCTGAGCTTTCCTCTGGCCGAGCAGTGCAGGAACACACTACGACCTGAGGACAGAGAAATGACCTGAGCACAGAGGAACGACCTGAGCACACTACGACCTGAGCACAACAGAGAGACGACCTGAGCTCTCCTCTGGCTGAGCAGTGCAGGAACACACTACGACCTGAGCACAACAGAGAGACGACCTGAGCTCTCCTCTGGCCGAGCAGTGCAGGAACACACTACGACCTGAGCACAAAGAAATGACCTGAGCACAACAGAGAGATGACCTGAGCTCTCCTCTGGCGAGTAGTGCAGGAACACACTACGACCTGAGCACAACAGAGAAATGACCTGAGCACACTACAACCTGAGCACAGAGAGACGACCTGAGCACAGAGGAACGACCTGAGCACAGAGAGGAATGACCTGAGTACAACAGAGGAATGACCTGAGTGCAACAGAGGAACGACCTGAGCACAACAGAGGAACGACCTGAGCACAGAGAGGAATGACCTGAGCACAACAGAGGAATGACCTGACCACACTACGACCTGAGCACAACAGAGAGACGACCTGAGCACAGAGGGAAATGACCTGAGCACAACAGAGGAACGACCTGAGTACAACAGGGGAACAACCTGAGCACAGAGAGGAACGACCTGAGCACAACAGAGGAACGACCTGAGTACACTATGACCTGAGCACAGAGGGAAATGACCTGAGCACACTACGACCTGAGCACAACAGAGAGACGACCTGAGCACAGAGGGAAATGACCTGAGCACAACAGAGGAACGACCTGAGCACAACAGAGGAACAACCAGAGCACAACAGAGGAACGACCTGAGCACAACAGAGGAACGACCTGAGCACAACAGAGAGACGACCTGAGCACAGTGGGAAATGACCTGAGCACAACAGAGGAACGACCTGAGCACAACAGAGGAACAACCAGAGCACAACAGAGGAACGACCTGAGCACAACAGAGGAACGACCTGAGCACAACAGAGGAACAACCTGAGCACAACAGAGGAACGACCTGAGCACAACAGAGGAACGACCTGAGTACAACAGAGGAATGACCTGAGCACAACAGAGGAACAACCTGAGCACAGAGAGGAACAACCTGAGCACAACAGAGGAACAACCTGAGCACAGAGAGGAACAACCTGAGCACAACAGAGGAACGACCTGAGCACACTACGACCTGAGCACAGAGGGAAATGACCTGAGCACACTACGACCTGAGCACAACAGAGAGACGACCTGAGCACAGAGGGAAATGACATGAGCACAGAGAGGAACGACCTGAGCACAGAGAGGAACAACCTGAGCACAGAGAGGAACGACCTGAGCACAACAGAGGAACGACCTGAGCACACTACGACCTGAGCACAACAGAGGAACGACCTGAGCACAGAGAGGAACAAGCTGAGCACAGAGAGGAATGACCTGAGCACAACAGAGGAACGACCTGAGCACACTACGACCTGAGTACACTACGACCTGAGCACAGAGGGAAATGACCTGAGCAAACACTACGACTTGAGCACAGAGGGAAACGACCTGAGCACAGAAGGAAACGACCTGAGCACACTACAACCTGAGCACAGAGGGAAACGACCTGAGCGCACTACGACCTGAGCACAGAGGGAAACGACCTGAGCACACTACAACCTGAGCACAGAGGGAAACGACCTGAGCACACTACAACCTGAGCACAGAGGGAAACGACCTGAGCACAGAGGAAAACGACCTGAGCACACTACGACCTGAGCACAACAGAGGGAAATGACCTGAGCACAGAGAGAAATGACCCAAGCACAGAGAGGAACGACCTGAGCACAGAGAGGAACGACCTGAGCACAGAGAGGAACAACCTGAGCACAGAGAGGAACGACCTGAGCACAACAAAGGAACGACCTGAGCACAGAGAGGAACGACCTGAGCACAGAGAAGAACAACCTGAGCACAACAGAGGAATGACCTGAGCACACTACGACCTGAGCACAACAGAGGAACAACCTGAGCACAGAGAGGAACGACTTGAGCACAGAGAGGAACGACCTGAGCACAACAGAGGAACGACCTGAGCACACTACGACCTAAGTACACTACGACCTGAGCACAGAGGGAAACGACCTGAGCAAACACTACAACTTGAGCACAGAGAGGAATGACCTGAGCACAACAGAGGAACGACCTGAGCACACTACGACCTGAGCACACATTATGACCTGAGCACACACTATGACCTGAGCACAAAGAAATGACCTGAGCACACTACGACCTGAGCACAGAGGGAAACGATCTGAGCACACTACGACCTGAGCACAGAGGGAAACGACCTGAGCACAGAAGGAAACGACCTGAGCACAGTACGACCTGAGCACAGAGGGAAACGACCTGAGCACAGAGGGAAATGACCTGAGCACACTACGACCTGAGCACAACAGAGGGAAATGACCTGAGCACACTACGACATGAGCACAGAGGGAAACGACCTGAGAACAACAGAGAGACGACCTGAGCACAACAGAGAGACGACCTGAGCACAACAGAGGAATGACCTGAGCACATAAGAGGAAAATACAACGACCTGAAGTCTAAACTAAGGACTAAACAAAGACTAAACCAGAACTAAACCAGGACTAAATCCAGAGTTATAAACCTGTTCTCATTACTATTCTAACTGTACTAAGGACTAAACCAGGGCTAAACCAGGTCTAAACCAGGTCTAAACCGGGGCTAAACCAGTTCTAAACCAGGGCTAAACCGGGTCTAAACCAGTTCTAAACCAGGGCTAAACCGGGTCTAAACCAGGGCTAAACCAGTTCTAAACCAGGACTAAACCAGGGCTAAGCCGGGGCTAAACCAATTCTAAACCAGGACTAAACCAGGGCTAAACCAGGTCTAAACCAGGGCTAAACCAGTTCTAAACCAGGACTAAACCAGGACTAAACCAGGGCTAAACCGGGGCTAAACCAGTTCTAAACCAGGGCTAAACCGGGTCTAAACCAGTTCTAAAACAGGGCTAAACCGGGTCTAAACCAGGGCTAAACCAGTTCTAAACCAGGACTAAACCAGGGCTAAACCGGGGCTAAACCAATTCTAAACCAGGACTAAACCAAAGCTAAACCAGGACTAAACCAGGGCTAAACCAGTTCTAAACCAGGACTAAACCAGAGCTAAACCAGGACTAAACCAGGGCTAAACCGGGACTAAACCAGAGCTAAACCAGAGCTAAATCAGGACTAAACCAGGTCTAAACCAGGACTACACCAAGTCTAAACCAGAGCCAAACCAGAGCTAAATCAGGACTAAACCAGGACTAAACCAGAGCTAAACCAGGTCTAAACCAGGTCTAAACCAGGACTAAACCAGGACTAAACCAGGGCTAAACCGGGGCTAAACCAGTTCTAAACCAGGGCTAAACCGGGTCTAAACCAGTTCTAAACCAGGGCTAAACCGGGTCTAAACCAGGGCTAAACCAGTTCTAAACCAGGACTAAACCAGGGCTAAACCGGGGCTAAACCAATTCTAAACCAGGACTAAACCGGGGCTAAACCAGGACTAAACCAGGGCTAAACCGGGGCTAAACCAGTTCTAAACCAGGACCAAACCAAAGCTAAACCAGGACTAAACCAGGGCTAAACCAGTTCTAAACCAGGACTAAACCAGAGCTAAACCAGGACTAAACCAGGGCTAAACCAGGGCTAAACCGGGACTAAACCAGAGCTAAACCAGAGCTAAATCAGGACTAAACCAGGTCTAAACCAGGACTACACCAAGTCTAAACCAGAGCCAAACCAGAGCTAAATCAGGACTAAACCAGGACTAAACCAGAGCTAAACCAGGACAAAACCAGGTCTAAACCAGGACTACACCAAGTCTAAACCAGAGCCAAACCAGAGCTAAATCAGGACTAAACCAGAGCTAAACCAGAGCTAAATCAGGGCTAAACCAGGTCTAAACCAGAGCTAAACCAGGTCTAAACCAGGTCTAAACCAGGACTAAACCAGGTCTAAACCAGGTCTAAAGCAGGTCTAAAGCAGGTCTAAAGCAGGTCTAAACCAGGACTAAACCAGGTCTAAACCAGGTCTAAAGCAGGTCTAAACCAGCTCTAAACCAGGTCTAAAGCAGGTCTAAACCAGGTCTAAAGCAGGTGTAAACCAGGTCTAAAGCAGGTCTAAACCAGGTCTAAAGCAGGTCTACAGCAGGTCTAAAGCAGGTCTAAAGCAGGTCTAAACCAGGTCTAAACCAGGACTAAACCAGGTCTAAAGCAGGTCTACAGCAGGTCTAAAGCAGGTCTAAACCAGGTCTAAAGCAGGTCTAAAGCAGGTCTAAAGCAGGTCTAAAGCAGGTCTAAAGCAGGTCCAAACCAGGTCTAAACCAGGTCTAAAGCAGGTCTAAAGCAGGTCTAAAGCAGGTCTAAAGCAGGTCTAAAGCAGGACTAAAGCAGGACTAAACCAGGTCTAAAGCAGGTCTAAAGCAGGTCCAAACCAGGTCTAAAGCAGGTCTAAAGCAGGTCTAAAGCAGGTCTAAAGCAGGTCTAAAGCAGGTCTAAAGCAGGTCTAAAGCAGGTCTAAAGCAGGTCTAAACCAGGTCTAAAGCAGGTCTAAAGCAGGTCTAAACCAGGTCTAAAGCAGGTCTAAAGCAGGTCTAAAGCAGGTCTAAACCAGGACTAAAGCAGCACTAAAGCAGGTCTAAAGCAGGTCTAAACCAGGACTAAAGCAGGACTAAAGCAGCTCTAAAGCAGCTCTAAAGCAGGTCTAAACCAGGACTAAAGCAGGACTAAAGCAAGTCTAAAGCAGGTCTAAAACAGGTCTAAACCAGGACTAAAGCAGGTCTAAAGCAGGTCTAAAGCAGGTCTAAAACAGGTCTAAACCAGGACTAAAGCAGGTCTAAAGCAGGTCTAAAACAGGTCTAAACCAGGTCTAAACCAGGACTAAAGCAGGTCTAAAGCAGGACTAAAGCAGGTCTAAAGCAGGTCTAAAGCAGGTCTAAAGCAGGTCTAAAGCAGGACTAAAGCAGGTCTAAAGCAGGTCTAAAGCAGGACTAAAGCAGGTCTAAACCAGGACTAAAGCAGGTCTAAAGCAGGTCTAAAGCAGGTCTAAAGCAGGACTAAAGCAGGTCTAAAGCAGGTCTAAAGCAGGACTAAAGCAGGTCTAAAGCAGGACTAAAGCAGGTCTAAAGCAGGTCTAAAGCAGGACTAAAGCAGGTCTAAAGCAGGTCTAAAGCAGGACTAAAGCTGGTCTAAAGCAGGTCCATGGCCGTACACTGGTCTCTGTGCTCCAGGTCGTTCTAGAGACGTTCAGAGAAGCTTCATTTCTGTTCCGTAAATGGGACTTTTTTCTTTTTTGTGCCTGTTCTTTAGGTCGGAATAAGTGTTTTTATTTTCCGTGATGTCCTTGAACGTGACATCAAACCTCCGCTGTGGTCTCTGAAAGTTGCGGAAAAGCTCTTGTAAACTCATTTTGGTGAATAACTAAGACGCTCTGAATGCGCAAAGGAAGAATTTTGGACCACTGCAAACTGTTTAAAACCATCTACTTCTGTTTTTCCCGTTTTTAAGGCAATAAAAATCTGTCTGATTTTTATACACGAGTCCAAACATTTGCTTTTCTTAATCTTTCTCCGAGTCTCTTAAGCCCCGAGTAAAGGTCCCTGATGCTGCATTTGTCGTGGTTTTTGTTTATTCCTGTGAAATGGCGGACGGTGCTTCTTTTGGCTCATGTTCTGACGTCTTTTTTCGTCTTCTGCAAACCGTAAAGAAGGTTTGAATAGGGCTTAGGAGAAATGACATGTTTTTGATGAGGGAACAACTTTATAACACGGTAAAAAGCTAAAAAAAATAAGTAAAATGTTCATACTTCCTTCTCTTTAAGTCTTCATGGTTCAATTCTGGAGTTGATAAAGTGTAAAACTCTTCAATAAATCTCACATTTAATCACTTTTATGGATTTTCTTCAGTATCGATAAAGGTATCGAAATCTCTTGGTACGATAACATCATGATACGATATTTATGGTAATATTTCGGAGAGGCTGATATTATTGTAGATAAGATGCAGTATTTTTTAGGCATTAAAATACCTATAAAATACGGCAAGAATTTGGTGTGAATCATTCCAGTCATAATTACGAAAGCCCTGAGCAGAAAGTGAAAAAAAAAAAGTGGCACGTCATTTGGGCTCTATTTTTATTTATGTTTTTGTTAGTTTTTGTTAGTTTTAGTTTTCTAGTTTTAAAAAAGCTTTATTTATTTATTTGCATCAATAGCATTTTTTTTTATTAAAATAAAAAAATTTAAAATTAAAAAGACAAGAAAAAAAATCCTCGAGTTGTTATAAATAAATAAACAAACAAACATAAAGGCGACTTAAAAATAGAGCGTAAAAATGATGTACCGCTCCTTCTTCTTCTTCTTCTTCTTCTTTTTTGTTTGTTTTTCACTTGCCGCTCTGGACTTCCGTAATCATGACTGGAATGATTCACACCAAAATCTGGTCAATGGATTTTAATAACAAAAAAGTATCTTACCTCCAATAATATTATTAACCTCTGAAAAATATCGCAGTAAATATCATATCGTGGAGGATGTGCGGTTTTTTTTTACATCCCTAATACTGGAAACTGAAACCTTATTTAAACTGTAGCCACCGTGTTTTATTTTATTTTATAATCCTTTTCTTTATAGACCTTTATAGAGTTTGTCTATTTCTAAGTAAATCTGCGCTTCTGTTGCTGCTGCTGTTTTCTTACTGTTCTCTTAACTGTGCGCTGCAACACTGAAATTTCCCCACTGTGGGACAAATAAAGGATATCTTATCTTATCTTATCTTATCTTATCTTATTTTATTTTATTTTATCTGATCTGATCTTATTCTATCTTATCTTAATCGATACGGAAGAAAATCCATAAATGTGACTAAGTGTGAGATTTCTGAAGAGTTTTACACTTCATCAGCACCAGGACAGAACCGTGGCAGCTCACGGACAGATGGGAGTTTACAGTTTTTACATGTTTGAGCTTTTTATATAATGTTGTTCCCTTGTCTGAAGAGGTGATCTATGTCCTCCAGGCACGTTTGAGTCACTTTTCCTCTCGCCGCTCAGGGCTTCTGTACATAATCCAGAGAATTCAAGTAAAAAAAAACAGATTTCCTCATGTTGTCTGCAGTGAAATGAACCATGGGATTTGTAGTTCTTTATGTTTATCAGCCGCTGCTACTATAAAAACCTGTGTTTAAGCAAAGGAACTTGTGATTCGACATATTGTGACGGCCCAAGATATTATTCTGAGACTTTTGACGATATGTTACCATAATATTAGTTTTCTTTTGGCCAAGATTTTCATTCTGCATCAGTTTCCTGGACTTTTAAAAGAACATTCAGAGAAAAGTGTTACCGACTTTTGACGATATGTTAGCGCAATATTTCGGTTATTGTTACATTTCTCGCCCTGATACTTGTTAAATTGAGCATCTATTTTCAGTACAGCTCCAGAAGTGGTACCTGGCTGAATGACGAGCGTGTCCGTGGCCTTCTCGCTGATACTGGGGGGCAGCGCCGCCACGTGGACGTGATACGTAACCGCGTCCGCCCCGGCCGCGTTACTCGCTATGCACTTATAATCCCCTTTGCTGGAGAAGTTTGCGGCGTGGATCTGCAGAGTCCCGTTCGGGAGCAAAACCGTGGGAGCCCGGGCGGTGTGCACGGCCCCGGGGTCCCTCACGAAGGTCCGGTCCGGGAGAATCCAGGAGATCTGAGGCGTGGGTCTCCCGGAGGCGGGGCAGGGCAGAGCGGCGCCGTGTCCCAGGTACAGGGACACGTCTGCGGACTGGGGAGGCCGGATCTTGGGGGGTCGGGTCTGGACGGTTAAGGTGATGACGCTGCGGTCGGACCCGAGGCGGTTCTGGGCCGTGCACAGGTACTGGCCCCGGTCCTGGAGCTGCACCGACCGGATCAGGAAGGAACCGTTCTGGAAAACCTCAAACCGGGGCCCGTGTTTGGCGCTGGCGGGAATGGTGGCCCCTGGAAGACAGAAACGGGGTTACACTTTTCAAGACAAGAGCGTTTTCTAATTTGCAGGTGCGTTGTGCAACTTTTCCGTTTTTCTCCATGGAGATGTTATCACTTTGTCTGGAATGTTCCACAAACCTTTTTATCTTCACCAAACCAGACCAAGTTCCAGGTCAGATCTGTGGAGAGGCAGTCAGAAAGTCTATTTTTCTAGGTATTTCTGAGGTATAAATGTGGTGCTGTCTTCTTACTAGTGGCTCCTGGAAGACAGAAATGTGTTTTTAAGAGTTTTCTAATTTGAAGGGGTGTTGTGCAACTTTTCTGATATTATCACTTTGTCTGGAATGTTCCACAGTACGACATTAAACTGTTTTATCTTCACGGAGACCAAACCAGACCAAGTTACAGGTCAGATCTGTGGAGAGGCGACCCCGCTCACAGTCAGTACGCCTGTTTTTCTAGGTATTTTTGAGCTCTAAAACCACCTGGAATAGAACAAATGTGAGGCTGTCTTCTTACTAGTCCTGTCAAACAATACAGTTTTTAAAATCAGATTAATCACAGTTAATTATTTTGACAAAAATCCAGTTTATTGCTGTTCAGTTTGTTGGTACGAGTATCGTCGTTTCTGCCGCTGAATCAAACCCGTGTTTTGCTTTAAGACGGTGTTTTAAACTTGTTGTGCGTCTGTGGAAAGAGAGTTCATCACTGTGACATCTGCAAACCACCTGAGTTTACCTAAAGTCGCGTATGGACCTGATCACTGACCTAATCACCTGCGCCGCCTTTCAGGACCATCGCGCTTTCCACAGACGTGCGTTCAGAATAAACTGTGGGATTAATCTGCATTAAAAAAACATTAGTGCCGTATTTTTTGTGATTAATCGCATCTGTTGACAGCCCGACTTCTTACGTACTTCTTGGGTTCTTTCTAAACCCGATGCTGTAAAGTGTATTTAACGCTGTCCGTGCCTCGTCTCCTGATTTCACCGTCCTCCGTGATCCAGCGTTTGAACTTGTTCTTCTCTGATCCAATGACCTGCGCCCCGTCCCAGTCCAGAATGTGATTACCTTCTTCTTTTACACTGCTCTGATATGGCAGATTTGAGGTTTTCCTGCTCTGCTTTGTCTTTTTGTGTTCTGCAGAGTCTTTCTGATGTTTCCTTTTTCAGATTCAGCACCAACACCGGGGACAGTTCTGAAGATGCAGCAGCCGAAACATGTCCACAAGGTAAACACACTTTGCTTTATTGTCTTTAAGAAAGAAGAACCCAAGAAGATAAGGTAGAGCTGTTTAATGTCACACTGTGGAACATTCCAGGCAGAGCAATGACATGTCCGCAGAAATAAGCAGGTGACGGACCCCCAACCAAGAGGAAGCAGGTATCAGATTTAAAATAACTACAAAATGATGTCATTTATAAGATTTTGAGACAAATAGAGATGTTTTGCTTGAGTTTGTCTAATTTGACCAGGTCTAAATCTGCATAAACCAGAGTGTGTCAGACTGAACGGAGCTAAGATGTCATCACCAGGACGATAACGAGCTCTGAAATAGCTCAAATCAGGAAATGAACCCCTGAAGACGTCCACTGGAGCCACCGTTTCCCTGCAAACTCCATCAGCCTCAGCGTGAGGACCTCCCGGTGCAGTTTGTCCCAGAAAGACCCGGATTCCCTCGGGATCCGGCTCCTGCTGCACATTCCTCCAGTTCTGGAAGTCGTCCTCATCTTGGACCAGATGTTTCAGCCCCGCTCCAAAACTCTGGACAAACCATTTTCACTTTCCCATGTCTCCAGCTTCGATAAAACGATCCGGAGTTTCAGTTTTTAGAACCAAACCATTAAACTTTGGCCCCAGTAAAAGATCGAAAACCTTTTCTGTCAGAATAAGGAAGTAAAGCCTGTTTTACTTGTTGAATGTCAATGTTAAAGTCAACTTAATTCCACCAGTTTAACACGTTTGTACTTGAGTGTCAGTTTTCATCTTTCATTTTTCTGAGTAAATCCTGAAAAGTTTCTAAAAAGGACACAATTCCAATGAGAAATAGACACGATTTTGACAGAAATTATAATAAATAAACTAAACATTTTGTTTTTATTTAGTCTTTTGGCCAAGATTTTGTTTCTGCATCAGTTTTATGGACTTTGAAAAGAATGTTCAGAGAAACCTCTGGACAAATCATTTTCACTTTCTCAGGAATTTCAGTTTTCAGACCCAAATCATCAAAGTTTGGCCCCGGTAAAAGCCAGAATAAGAAAATCCAGTCATGTGTAAAGTCTTCTCGCCTTGTCATTTTAATGGTTTGTACTTGAGTGTCAGTTTTAATTTTTGTGAGTAAATCCTGAAAAGTTTCTAAAAAAGACACAATTCCAATGAGAAATACACAAAATTTTGACATAAGTTAAAGTAAATAAACTGTGGAATTTAGTTTTCTTTTGGCCAAGATTTTCATTCTGCATCAGTTTTATGGACTTTGAAAAGTCTTGGGCTCTTTTTTTTTCTAGTTTAGTTTTTTTATTTTTGTAAAAATCATTTCTTAATAATTTATTTTTTTGTCTTTTTTTTTCTTCACAGAAATAGCAAAATCTTTTTTCTTTTTTAAAAAAAAAATGTGGTTGATAAAAAAAAAGACAAGAAAGAAAATTGAGTTGTTGAAAAAAATAAAAATAAAGACAATATTGTTTGTTTTGTCTGTTTTGTTTTGCAAAACAAAACTTGCTCAAATGATGTGCCTCTTTTTTTTCACTTGCTGCTCACGGTTTGTTTTTTGTCTTTATTTTTTTTTCACCAACAACTCAAAGATTTTTTTTATTGTTTTTTTTTTTTGGCAGCAACATCAATTCATTCATTTTTTTTACCGTTTACGTGGCTGAATAATAATAATAAAAAAAGACAAGAAAAAAAATCTTTGAATTGTTGGTGCATAAAATAAATTAAAAAAATGTTTGTTTTGTTTTGTTTTACAAAAAAAAAACTTGCTCAAATGATGTTCCTCTTTTTTTTCTTCTTTTTTCACTTGCTCACGATTTTTTGTCTTTATTTTTTTTGCCAACAACTCAAAGATTTTTTTAAATCTTTTTTTTGGCAGCAACGGAAATTTATTTTTTAAAATTTTTTTTACAGTTCCGTAGCTGATTAAAAAATAAAAATAAAAAAGACAAGAAAAAAAATTGTTGAGTTGCAAAAAAATAAATAAAAAATAAAGGCAATATTGTTTTTTTTTATATATTTTTTGCAAATAATATAAATGTATGTAAATGTAAAATGTACAAATGTATGTAAATCTATAAATGTGTTGCTGTTTCTGTACATAATCCCAAGAATTCAAGTAAAAAACATATTTCCTCATGTTGTCTGCAGTGAAATGAATCATGGGATTTGTAGTTCTTTATGTTTATCAGCCGCTGCTACTATAAAAACCTGTGTTTAAGCAAAGGAACTTGTGATTCGACATATTGTGACGGCCCAAAATATTATTCTGAGGCTTTTGACGATATGTTACCATAATATTAGTTTTCTTTTGGCCAAGATTTTCATTCTGCATCAGTTTCCTGGACTTTTAAAAGAACATTCAGAGAAAAGTGTTACCGGTGGAGACTTTGGTCCAGGCGACGGTCGGGGGAGGCCGACCCGTGGCCTCGCAGGGCAGGAGGACGTCGCTCTCGGCCAGAGCGGAGACGCTGACCCCGGACTCGGACGAGATCCGGGGTCTGGACCCGGACTCCGACCCCGCGGCCCAGGGGAAGGGCGGGGCGGCCGTGGGGCGACGCGTGCTCAGGCGGCCTGCAGGGGGCGCAAGGTGCAGTCAGGAGAGGTCACAGGTCAGTGAGACAGCGTCATATCTGACAGTGGGTTTGGCACGAAAATACTAAACCAGGATCCACGTATCATTCGCTCTTTCGAATTTCACTGAAGAACGAAAAACAATAAAATGGGAAAACAGTTATTTCAACCACAGCGTTTTTCAAAAAATCAAATTCACTGGTAAATAAACGGGATTAGAAATCATCGAGTCTTTTGGGCTTTGGTGCAGTGGGAAATCAGCAGAGGGAAGTGTGAGGTGCTTATGAAGTTGTTTCTAACGTTTCCAGACACTAATGAACTAATAAACTAATTAACATGAGTCGGTCGTCATGTTAATTAGTTTTGTGTAATTTTATGAGATCGAACTTATCCTCGTTTGCCTTCTCAGGGAAATGCTGCATTCAGTGACCAGATCGTTTTAATAACATCAAAACGAAGTTAATGACAAATACACAGAACAAATACATATGGACGCTCTGAAAAAGTGTAAACAAACCCACTCGAAACTCATAACCGGAGGAAGCTGGAGGCAAAAGTGAAGTGGAACATGATGGGAAAACTGGGATTCACTTCAGGATAACACAAATTATGAAAAATCAAGGACAATTTGGAAAATGAAAACCACTGGGAGACATGTGAGTGAGATCAGAGCGCAGTTTAGAAACATTTACAACTGTGTTTTACATTATTTGTTTGTGTGACAAGAGTTTATCATCGACACTAAGCGTTTTTACAAAGTCCAAATCCACATTTTGAGGATTTACTGGACAGAAATGTTGAGCCCACAACCGCATTTCACTTCATTTCATCATAAATAATACTTTTTGTGAAGCCCTAATGCTATTTTAAGGTTAGAAAACTTATTTTTTCCACCCTCCCAGGTAAAAATGCCCTATTTTAAGTGAAATTATCTGCCAGTGCAGTAAGAAATTTTCACTTACCAAGTTTCCTTAAAACAAGACAAAATACAAATCTTGTTCTAAGCAGAAAACACGAGTTTCAAGTATTTATGGAAAGATTTTTCCTTATTGGTTTGAGAAGGAAGTTAAAGAGGCTTAACCTGGACTGAGTTCATATAAAAAGTGCTTAGAATAAATTGCAATATCGAGATAAGATAAATCAGGATGGAATATCTGGAAACAAGTAAAAAAAAATCTCATTTTATTAAGTAAAAAATCTTAAAATTGATCTTTTAAGATGAATCTGCTTAATTCAAGTCAGTTTAATGATGCTAGAAAATCCTTTTTTGTAGTGTTCTTAACAGAGAAGCCAAATATATAAGATTTCTACCTTGAAAATACAAAATAGTTGGTTATTTTTTTGTTTTAATGTCATAAAACCATCAGTATTTAGGTTAATCTTAGTAAATACATTATTGTAGCTTCATTTTGCCTCCACTCCATTTGAAAGGGTTTCTAACAAACCTGAAGCTGCTTACCTCCTCCTGCGCCGGGCCAGTGTCCTGCGTACGGCGCCCCCTGTGGAGTGGGGTACTTGGGCCGGGGGGTGGGGTAGAAGCCGTGGTGGGGAGGGGGCGGGGTGTGGGCGTAGGAGGCGGTGGGAGGGGGGTATCTGGGCGTGTAGGGCCTGTAGACGGGCGGGTCGAAGGGTCGCGGGGTCGGGACAGACGGGACTTTGAAGCCGGCGCGAGGTCGGGGGGTCACGATCTTCCCCAGCTGAGCCATTCGGTCCAACTGGGCCTGAGGGGAACGAGAACAGTGAGGGCACGACTCTCTAACTCAGAGCTTCTCCGTTATTTTCTGCCAGTCGTTTGTGCTGCAAAAAGTTTCGTTTGTGTGATTCTGGTTCTTCAGATATTTACAGTTTTATTTTGGGTCGATGACGTCGTCCAGAACCTCAGAATGTGAAACAGCCTCAGAACAGGAGGAACATTATAGAAAACGTTTGTATTTGGTTTGTGCTGTTTTGTGCTGTGACAGTTTTAACGATTCTTTTATAGGTCAAACTGGGGTCGGACCCACAGGAAGAAGAAAAATGCTCGAAAACGCCCAAAATGGAGTCAGTCGTTTGTGCTTCGTTTGTGCTGCAAAAAGTTTCTGTTTTTTAAGATATTTGCAGTTTTATTTTGGGTCGATAACGTCGTCCAGAACCTCAAAATGTTAAATAGAGCTCAAAACAGGCAGAAACTTATAAAAAACATTTGTATTTGGTTTGTGCTGTTTTGTGCTGTGACAGTTTCATTTGTGTGAGTTTATTTCTAAAATTCTTCATTATTATTTCTGTGGTAATTACAGGACGTCATTTCTGCTCAGCTGAAGATGACAAACTCCACAAAACTAGAGAAGAGAAACGACCTGAGGCTGAGGAAAAGTCTGTGTTATCATATCTCCTGAGACCCGGACCATCCGTGTCCTTTTTAGTGGACACTGTGTTAACCAGTCGAACTTTTAAGTGTTTTGAGATAGACTTTTAATGGGAGGACAAGGTTCCTCTGCTTAAATAGGACTGGGGGATTATAGGGAACTATCATGTACAGGAACAAACCCCCTGAAAAATAGGAGTTAGTTTGTGGTTGCACAATGATTTAAAATAAATAAATAAATAAAAGTGAGTCTAAAAACGTTTTGAGGCGACTGTAGAAATGTGTCAGAGACGTTCGTCATCAAAAAAGTTGTTTGTTTGGTTGTTAATGTCCTCGGCATCCATTACAGAGGACATAAATAAAAATAAAATAAACCTCCAAATAGATAGAAAATCACAAAAAATATTGCAATATCCTTTTTTTCTTCGGGTCCCAGGAGGATATAAAATATGAATCAAAAGCAAATGACTCAAGACTGAAACAGACTTTTCCACAGCCTCAGGTCATTTCTCTTCACTAGTTTTGTGGAGTTTGTTGCCGTCAGCTGAGCGGAAATGACGTCCTGTAATTACCTCTACACACGTTTCTGGTTCTCTGCTCAATATATACACTGAGCAATAATGTGTTTGTGCTCATTGGTTTAAGTTTTAAACTAAACCCAAACCCGCACGGCTCATTTACAGATGGAGATAAAAAACATCTGGTGCTGATGAAAGGACCAGATTCACTGGACAAAAAAGTCTCCACCTGGATTTACCTGAGCAAACAGGTGTGAGGTGCTGCAGGTGAAGTGACAGTGGAGCAGGAGGAGGAGCCTGAGGAGCAGATACTGGTACAGAGAGCGCCCCCTGTGGCCTCAGTGTGAAAATCACCAACATGTGAAATTATATCTCACTGGTGGAAACGTGTCGGCTCCTTCGATGCATAAAGGACTTTAATGTATTCAGTC
>CM068355.1:39730324-39850324 GCA_034769755.1 Odontamblyopus lacepedii | reverse complement strand
TGATGTTTTTGCGAATTTCCGTCGTGAAATCCATGACGAGCTTCTTGGTCGTGGTTTGCGGTCTGTTTAGCTTCAACATTACTCTCGGTTGTAGGAGCCACGATGGTTCCGCAGACATATATCCCTTTAATTCGGTAAAATACGGTGAGTTTTGGTTGATAACTTGAGTGTATTGATAAGTTAAAGTCGACGCGTTCCCTCGGAGATGCCCCCTCTCCAAAATGGCGGGACTTTCATAATAGTACGCGACCAACTGCCACAGATTTTGCAACGACTCCCGATCGATTTCGCACTCGAGCGCCGTGGCCAGCGTGGCGTTCACCGCGACGTCGTCCGGAGTTTGGGGATTCGCGCTCCAAGAGATCTGCGACGTCTCCGTGGGCTTCCGAACGTCGCAGGCGACGTGGGCGTGGTTGGAGTGGCTGTCGGAGAGCACGAAGGTGAGTTTTCCCAGCGGTTTTTCGAAGTCTCTGGTGTAGGGGAGGTCCGGCTCAGACTCGGACTCAGAAAAGCGCGGGTTGTCCCAGAGTTTGAGGCGGGATCGGAGGACGGGGCGTTCGCAGGTGAGCTGGTCCGGGGTGAGGTCCAGGAGGTTGGAGGAGTTCAGAGGTTGTGGAGAGGAGCACTGGGGACAAACCTCCGAGGAACCAGAGTCACGATCCTTCTTACACTTCACCACACCTGAAACAACAACACAACAGGTTTTAGAATCGAAATGCATAATTAAAATACAGTAGATATATTATCCTTTTTTGCTTTTATCAAACTGTCATACATAATTTAACCCCCAAAGACCTAAGGGCAATTTTAGTACATTTCTCCTCGCCTGGATTTAAAAAAAAACTTTTGCTTTTATAACTGCCCCTTTTACCCCTAATGAAGTGTTCTACCTCCTTTTGTTCAGTCCAACCTGTTATTTCACAATCTGCTGCTGCAGTTGTGTCATGAGGCTGTGATAAAAGCTACAGGACCAGAAATAGAGATGAAAAAAAAATACAGCAAACATATATAAACAACTTTTTGGACATAAAAAATGCTTAATTTAGGGCTTGAGCTATAAAAATGCAAAATCTCAAGTCTGTAAGTAAATAAAAAATCTCCTTATTGCCCTAAAAACAAAAAAAGTGCAGTGGCTCCATGACTTTCCTGGTCCAGTCCTGGAAACAGCTCCTGTCAGGTCCAGGGCCAGAGCCACAGCACTTCTGCATTTCCAGGGCAGAAATTACATTTGGATTTGTTCATTTGGACTGAAATAAACCTTTAAATAAAAATAGAAAGAGATGCACAATTACACACACCAAGATGTGTCATTTTCCATGTGTGTGAGAATTAACTCCACTTAGAGCGACTTTTTCACTTGTTATAAACACACACAGTCAGAGGAGTCGACCATCTTGACTCACTTCACTCTTTGGCAAAGTTTGGCTCGATCAAAATGGACGGAGCGCATGAGTTTGGGGAAAACAAAGTTCCTATTGGACACTCGTTTTGCTCACGTCATCACACAGCGTGAGTGTGACGTAGGATAAAGCCGCAGAAATGTACGGAAACCTCTATGTCTGCACTTTCAGAGGGGAAAAGGAAGTTTCTGTCTTTTACCGTTACAAAGTTCTGCGGTTACAGAAAACAGATTCCTCGGAGTCGTGTACGATGTTGTGGGTCTTCGAGTGTTAACAGTATTTCTGTTTACCAAAATATCTTTTTATGTCTCTATAATGGTTAATCCTCCAGTATATGCAAGATCTTTTTTTTTTTTTATCAAAATGACATCTTTAATGGTAAAATAGAACTATTGTTGCTGTCCATACATTTTTAGGTTTAATGGTTTCCAAAAAAAAGTCTCATCCAAATCTAGAAATGATTTGGAAATCAATTACAAAATAGACAAAACGACATAAAAACAGTAAGAACGCAGCTGTTATCTGCGCCAAAGAAGCTCACAACAAACCACGTTTTTGTTATTATTTGTCTACATGGACCATTTTGTTATTCCAATTAGTCATTTTCTTAAAACAAAGATAAAGTGTTTTCTTTGTTTTCTTGACAGGTGCTCTAATAAATTTGTTAAAGTTGAACTGCGGCACGTTTGAAGCTAAAGTCTGTTGCAAAAAAGCAAAAAACACTGGTCGCTTTAAGCAGACTTTATATATTTTACCGAAACAATTGACAATTTATGCCTCTGTTTACTGTCGGCAGGTATAAAATTGGTCAAAAATAGGGACACCTGGGACATTTCTTGCATAAAACTGAGACAAATCAGTGATTTTGTATAAATCTTTGGGTCAGGGGGGCACAGGGCTCAAAACTGGGACCGTCCCGAGGTAAACAGGGAGGTCTGGTCGAACTTCAAGAGAAGAGAAAAGGGAATCTGTTGCTCGGAAATCTCACTTGTCCCTCGAGGGCCTCCATAGGAAATAAAGTATAGCTTCCGCCGCCTGTTTCCCCCGCACGCCCCAAACGTAAATAAATCACAATAAACACAGTGTTATTTGTCCAGAAACAGAAGTGGAGATCAAAAATACAACACCGGAGTTTCCAACAGCTCCCAGACCTCCACGTCAACACCGTAAACACTGAAATACGACTCACCGATGTGCACATGCTAACGGTAAACACGCTGCGCACCGCTAACTGCACACACATGCTAACGGTAAACAACATATTCATCTGTGATATACGGCTCACTGTTGTGCACATGTTTAGCGTAAATAAAGTGTCCAGACGTCCCTGTTTCCCCGGGACAGTCCCAGTCCTGAGCCCCGTGTCCCCCTGTCCCAAAGATTTAGACAAAAACACTGATTTGTCCCAGTTTTATACAAGAAATGTCCCAGGACTAAACCAAGACTATATCAGGTCTATTTCAGGACTAAACCAAGTCTAAACCAGGCCTAAACACAGGCCTATTACAGGTCTAAACCAGGTCTAAACACAGGACTAATTCAGGGCTAAACCAGGTTTAAATCAGGACTAAATCAGGATTAAACCAGGACTAAACAAGGTCTAAACCAGGACTAAACGAGATCTAAATCAGGACTAAACCAGGTCTAAACCAGGTCTAAACACAGGACTATTTCAGGTCAATTTCAGATCTAAACCAGGTCTAAACCAGTTCTAAACTAGGATTAAACCAGGACTATATCAGGTCTGTTTCAGGTCAATTTTAAGTATAAACCAGGTCTCAACCAGGACTATTTCAGATCTATTTCAGGTCTAAACCAGGTCTAAACCAGAACTAAACCAAGACTAAACCAGGACTAAGATAGGGCTAAAATAGAACTAAACCAAGTCTAAACCAAGACTAAACCAGAACTACATCAGGACTATTTCAGGTCTAAACCAGGACTAAACCAGGTCTAAACCAGGTCTAAACCAGAACTAAACCAGGACAAAACCAGGACTAAACCAGGACTATTTCAGGTCTAAACCAGGTCTAAACCAGGTTTAAACCAGGCCTAAACACAGCCCTATTACAGGTCTAAACCAGGTCTAAACACAGGACTAATTCAGGGCTAAACCAGGTCTAATTCAGGTCTAAACCAGAACTAAACCAGGTCTAAACCAGGTCTAAACCAGAACTAAACCAGGACAAAACCAGGACTATTTCAGGTCTAAACCAGGTCTAATTCAGGTCTAAACCAGAACTAAACCAGGTCTAAACCAGGTCTAAACCAGAACTAAACCAGGACAAAACCAGGACTATTTCAGGTCTAAACCAGGTCTAAACCAGGTCTAAACCAGGCCTAAACACAGGCCTATTACAGGTCTAAACACAGGACTAATTCAGGGCTAAACCAGGTCTAAATCAGGATTAAACCAGGACTAAACAAGGTCTAAACCAGGACTAAACCAGGACTAAATGAGATCTAAATCAGGACTAAACCAGGTCTAAACCAGGTCTAAACACAAGACTATTTCAGGTCAATTTGAGATCAAAACCAGGTCTAAACCGGGTCTAAACTAGGACTAAACCAGGACTATATCAGGTCTGTTTCAGGTCAATTTTAAGTATAAACCAGGTCTCAACCAGGACTATTTCAGATCTATTTCAGGTCTAAATCAGGACTATATCAGATCTAAACCTGGACTATATCAGGTCTATTTCAGGTCTAAACCAGGTCTAAACCAGAACTAAACCAAGACTAAACCAGGACTAAGATAGGGCTAAAATAGAGCTAAACCAAGTCTAAACCAAGACTAAACCAGGACTACATCAGGACTATTTCAGGTCTAAACCAGGTCTAAACACAGGTCTATTTCAGGTCTAAACCAGAGGAGCATAAACTTCATTTATTTTGCCCAAGTCCAGTGGAAGTTCTTCTGTATTTAGTCTCAGATTTTACTCTGACCCACACGTGAGTCGAGGATGGACAAAGTTACACACTTTTTTTATGTTCTTTGTCGACCTTGTTGGATGAAGATTTGGTGTTGCGGGAGATTTATGAAGCTGTTCAAAAATATGACACACTTTTCCACAGGGATTTTGCCCTAGAAAATCATCGACCGGAAGTTGCACGACTCAACATCACAGCACTTCCTGCCGTTGTAATAATAGCCTATTGTTCGTATTAACCCGCTCTACATGGTGTTTTCATTTCTTTATTTTGTCCATAATCCTTGGTTTGGGTTGCTAATAATAAAAGAGTGAAACGAGTGCGTAACTAAGGAAAACTGTTCTGTACTTGGCACTAACATGAGTCAGTGTAGCCACATTTTCTTTATGTTTTTGTTGTTTTTAATCAGCTTTTGTGTATTTTACCCAAACAAATGACAGTTTATGCCTCTCTTTACTGTCGGCAGGGATCAGATTGGTTAAAATTAGTGACGATTCTTGTATAAAACTGGGACAAATGAGTGGTTTTGGGTAAATCTGCTGAGACAGGGGGACACAGGGCTCATAACTGGGACTGTCCCGGGTCAACAGGGACGTCTGGTCACCCTAAACAGGACTAAACCAGGTCTATACCGGGACTTAACCCAGACTAAACCTATCCAAGGACTAAACCAGGTCTATACCGGGACTTAACCCAGACTAAACCTATCCAAGGACTAAACCAGGTCTATACCGGGACTTAACCCAGACTAAACCTATCGAAGGATGAGACCAGGACCCGGCTCTGACCTTGATGCTCGGCTCCCCAGTGCAGCAGCCAGCGCAGGCCACAGTCACACACCCAGGGGTTGGAGTGGAGCGTGAGCAGCTCCAGACGAGGAGCCGACGAGAGGCAGGAGGACGGCAGGCGCTCCAGCAGGTTCTCCGACAGGTGCAGGTGTCTACGACAGGAGGAAATACTTTAAAGAGGAGGTATTACACTGCTATAGAGCATTAAATATAACGCTTTTACTCGCTTTAACTCGGCGTGAGGATGGTGTGCTCCTCTCACTGTCTTTTATTGATTTTCTTTAGCTAATTTTAGTATTCTGTATGTGTTTATTTTATGACGCCAAAAATATTCATTTTGTCTTCTTAATGCATTAACTTCTTAGGTTCCTTTCTAAGACAATGTAGCCAAGTGTATTTTTACCTTGTTGACATGTTTCGGCTGCTGCTGCGAGCCGTCTTCAGAACTGTCACCGGTGTTGGTGGTGACGTGTCATATATCAGCTGTTGTTACTTCCTGTAGGCGTGGTCAGCCTGATGGGACCTGCAGGTCGCCCAGACTGACCACGCCTTCTGTCGCCCGGTGGTCTCTGGAGGAGGGTGTCCCAGGTATGTGAAAGGAGGAACGCGCCGTCATCACGGTTGATGCTGTCAGTGCCTTGTTTCCTGATCTCAATGGCCTCCCTGATCCAGCGTTTGAACTTGTTGTTCTCCGATCCAATGACCCGAGCCCCACATACCTGGGACACCCTCCTCCAGAGACCACCGGGCGACAGGAGGCGTCGTCAGTCTGGGCGACCTGCAGGTCCCATCAGGCTGACCACGCCTACAGGAAGTAACAACAGCTGATATATGACACGTCACCACCAACACCGGTGACAGTTCTGAAGATGGCTCGCAGCTAGCAGCCGAAACATGTCAACAAGGTACAAATGGCTACATTGTCTTAGAAAGGAACCTAAGAAGTTAATGTTTATTTTATGCTTTATTTTATTTACTGTGTTATTTTATACTTTTATACTGTGCTGAGTCTGTGCAGCACTTTGGAGACTTTGTGTTGGTAAAATCTGATGTACAAATAAAGTTGGATTGGGTTGGATTACAATAAAACAACTGTATTTTTTTGATGTTCTGAGTCTCCCCTCTATTTGCTCTTCATACTAAGTCACTCCCCCTTCAGAGCGCTGTCACAATACGCTCTAATGAAACTCCTGCGTCACATCAGGTTTGTCAAGTCGCTGTGTAAACTTTTGTATTATGTTACGGACTAACTCCACCTGCCCAGATCTGCCGCCGAGGGATAAAAACCCAGAGCCGCCACCAGACCAAACGATCTTAGTCCATCTTGGTTCATTTTTTGTCCTTTCTGACAGTAACAAGGGAAGATCTGGCTCCCCCGCGATCGCTCGGTTCCTCCGAAAGCTCACCTTGGTGTCCCTTCAGAATCATTTCGTCATCCACACCACTCATATTCATTCCAGGTCACTTAAAGTGTAACTCCGGCACGTTTGAAGCTAAAGTCCTTTTCTAGAGGTGGTGGAAAGCCAAAAAACGGCACAGATCAGTGTTTCCTCGGCGGAGATCTCACTGTGGCACTGAGTCTGTCAAGGCAACAAACTAGTGTAGTGATGGGGGCAAGTTCTGAACTAGTGTAGTGATGGGGGCAAGTTCTTAACTTCCACGTAAAACGCTAATTTGCTTCAAACTGAAGAAGCTTAACTCCACTTTAACCCATCTGACAACAGCCACGAGTCTAACAAACAAAACGCTCTGCCTGGTTCACTCATTAGTATCTGGAAACGTTAGAAAACAACTTTAAGCCCAAAAGACTCGATTGCTCTGACTCCAATGGTGGCAAACGGATCGACTACTGACGGTGAAGAAGATGTTGAAAGAAAATGGTTCGGAAGTGTATTTTTTTTAGCGTTTTCAAAAAATATAATTCACTCGAAAATAAATGGGATTAGAAACGACATCGGCAGTTGCCTGTGCAGTGGGAAATGAACAGAGGAAAGTGTAAGGTGCTTATAAAGTTGTTTTCTAACATTTTCACTCTCTGCAGGAGTTATGGATCAGTCAGGAAACTCTTTCTTTATCCACCTCTTCCACCTCAACTCAGTCCCGACGAACCCTTCATCAAATATCTCGTTCCCTCCGACAATGATCGTCTTTTCCTCACGGAAATGGGCAAGATTGCTTCCAAGTTCTGGTTCACTAACATTTCTGAAAAGCTCCGCTCTTCCGGTATGTCTCCCCAGTCATTCTCCATTCAATCCTTCCGCATCGGTGCCAAAGATGCGTTATCCGACCGGAAAATAAAGATCCTTGGTTGCCACTCCTATGTTTGAGACGACCGTGATGATCTCCACCGTGCCCATTCGCTCTTGGGGGTCCTGTTCCTGCTGGGCCATGTGGAGATTGAGACTGAACCCCCACCCTGAGTCTCACCCCAGCCGACCCGCTTCGTCTCCATGTAATAAACTCTTTTCTCTTCGCACTTGTGTTGATGTTGGCGTGGTCCTTGCTAGTGAATTAGTTATTCTATTTTATATTTTTCAGTTATTCTTGCAAAATAAATATCTCTATGGTTCAGTTTTTGATCCATTTCTATATAGTCCTACACTGGGACTATATTAGGTCTACTTCAGGTCTAAACCAGGCCTAAACACAGGCCTATTACAGGTCTAAACCAGGCCTAAACACAGGCCTATTACAGGTCTAAACCAGGCCTAAACACAGGCCTATTACAGGTCTAAACCAGGCCTAAACACAGGCCTATTACAGGTCTAAACCAGGTCTAAACACAGGCCTATTACAGGTCTAAACCAGGTCTAAACACAGGCCTATTGCAGGTCTAAACCAGGCCTAAACACAGGTCTATTACAGGTCTAAACCAGGTCTAAACACAGGCCTATTACAGGTCTAAACCAGGTCTAAACACAGGCCTATTACAGGTCTAAACCAGGTCTAAACACAGGCCTATTACAGGTCTAAACCTGGTCTAAACCAGGACTATATCAGGTCTATTTTAGGTCTAAACACAGGATTATTTCAGGTCTAAACCAGGTTGAAATCAGGACTATATTGGGTTTATTTCAGGTCTAAACCAGGTCTAAACCAAGTCTAAACCAGGACTAAACTAGGGCTAAAATAGAACTATACCAGGTCTAAACCAGGACTAAAGTAGGACTAAAATAAAATTAAACCAGGTCTAAACACAGGTCTGTTTCAGGTCTAAACCAGGGCTAAAGACAAGTCTATTTCAGGTCTAAACCAGGACTAAACTAGGACTAAAATAAAACTAAATGAGGTCTAAACCCAGGTCTGTTTCAGGTCAAAACCAGGGTTAAACACAGGTCTATACCAGGTCTAAACCAGGACTAAACTAGGACTAAAATAAAACTAAATGAGGTCTAAACACAGGTCTGTTTCAGGTCTAAACCAGGACTAAAGTAGGACTAAAATAAAATTAAACCAGGTCTAAACACAGGTCTGTTTCAGGTCTAAACCAGGGCTAAAGACAAGTCTATTTCAGGTCTAAACCAGGACTAAAGTAGGACTAAAATAAAGCTAAACCAGGTCTAAACACAGGTCTGTTTCAGGTCAAAACCAGGTCTAAACACAGGTCTGTTTCAGGTCTAAACCAGGACTAAACTAGGACTAAAATAAAACTAAATGAGGTCTAAACCCAGGTCTGTTTCAGGTCAAAACCAGGTCTAAACACAGGTCTGTTTCAGGTCTAAACCAGGACTAAAGTAGAACTAAAATAAAACTAAACCAGGTCTAAACACAGGTCTGTTTCAGGTCTAAACCAGGACTAAAGTAGGACTAAAATAAAACTAAATAAATGAGGTCTAAACCCAGGTCTGTTTCAGGTCAAAACCAGGTCTTAACACGGGTCTATTTCAGGTCTAAACCAGGACTAAACTAGGACAAAAATAAAACTAAATCAGGTCTAAACACAGGTCTGTTTCAGGTCTAAACCAGGACTAAAGTAGGACTAAAATAAAACTAAATCAGGTCTAAACACAGGTCTGTTTCAGGTCTAAACCAGGACTAAAGTAGGACTAAAATAAAACTAAATAAATGAGGTCTAAACCCAGGTCTGTTTCAGGTCAAAACCAGGTCTAAACACAGGTCTGTTTCAGGTCTAAACCAGGACTAAAGTAGGACTAAAATAAAACTAAACCAGGTCTAAACACAGGTCTGTTTCAGGTCTAAACCAGGACTAAAGTAGGACTAAAATAAAACTAAACCAGGTCTAAACACAGGTCTATACCAGGTCTAAACCAGGACTAAAGACAAGTCTATTTCAGGTCTAAACCAGGACTAAAGTAGGACTAAAATAAAACTAAACCAGGTCTAAACACAGGTCTGTTTCAGGTCTAAACCAGGACTAAAGTAGGACTAAAATAAAGCTAAACCAGGTCTAAACCAGAGGAGCATAAATTACATTTGTTTAGGCCAAAAAATTCCCTATTGTGGCTCCTCTCTCTGGACCTGCAGCTGTGAGACTCGTCATTTTGATCTTAAATTGTCCGTATTAACCCACTCCACATGATCCTGGTGTTTTTTTTTTTCATGGTTGTGTCCGTCAGAGAAATCCTATTCATAACATAGAACCTGGCTCCAGATTTCCTGCTCTTACTTGATGTTTTGCCACAGGTTTTTGGTTGTTTTCCTTGTTCCTTACATGATGTTTTGACGTAGTTCGCTGGTTGTATTCCCTACACTTTAAGTGATGTTTTGCCATAGGCGAGTTTCATTGTTGACAAAAGCCTACGTTGCATGCTGGGAAATATTTTGGCCGACGGCAAGAAACATGGCGAACGTAGCAAGAAAGCACTAAAGCGTATCAATCCTGGTTATTTATCCACTGTAACTGCAGACGACTGAAGACGATTTGACCAGAAATGGGTCATGAGTATCGAAGGACGTCAAAGCCATTTTCTGCTCTGAATCACCAACTACGTGACCAAACATCCACTTCGGCCATATCCACAATTACTTAGTACAAACTCCTGGGTCATAAAACCATGAATTTTAAAGAAGTACACAAACCTGTCAAGAAATGGGCCCAACATAGGCGCTGTTGTTGGCTTCCACGATTTGCTCGGATCGTCAGTATTCGCTCTGTGGAGGTTTGAAAGCCGTTTAATCCGACGTTTGTGGTTCTTTTCACTCGGAATACGGAAAAGACCATTTTTCCTTCCTTCCTTCTGTTTGTGCGTCCGATAATGCAGCAGGAATTCACCGTTATTGCTGACAAACGGAGAGACCGCAAAGTCACGCGCTGTGTTTGTGTTTTTTGGCCACCGGCATCAAAATTTCTCCTCATGCAACACTCACATTTAACCCCCGAAGACCTGAGGGTAATTGTAGTACATTTGTCCTCACCTGGAGTTTTTTCTTAATTTTGCTTTTAAAACTGCCCCTTTTACCCCTTAATGAAGTGTTCTACCTCCTTTTGTTCAGTCCAACCTGTTATTTCACATCTGCTGCTGTAGTTGTGTCATGAGGCTGTGATAAAAGCTACAGGACCAGAAATAGAGACGAAAAAAACAGAAAGTAAAATCCATACTCTTGGACATAAAAAATGCTTAATTTAGGGCCTTAGCTACAAAAATGCAAAATCTCAAGTCTGTAAGTAAATTAAAAATCTCCTTATTGCCCTAAAAACAAAAAAAGTGCAGTGGCTCCATGACTTTCCTGGTCCAGTCCTGGAAACAGCTCCTGTCAGGTCCAGGGCCAGAGCCACAGCACTTCTGCATTTCCAGGGTGGAAATTACATTTGGATTTGTTCATTTGGACTGAAATAAACCTTTAAATAAAAATAGAAAGAGATGCACAATTACACACACCAAGATGTGTCATTTTCCATGTGTGTGAGAATTAACTCCACTTAGAGCGACTTTTTCCCTCGTTATAAACACACACAGTCAGAGGAGTCGACCATCTTGACTCACTTCACTCTTTGGCAAAGTTTGGCTCGATCAAAATGGACGGAGCGCATGAGTTTGGGGAAAACAAAGTTCCTGTTGGACACTCGTTTTGCTCACGTCATCACACAGCGTGAGTGTGACGTAGGATAAAGCCGCAGAAATGTACGGAAACCTCTATGTCTGCACTTTCAGAGGGGAAAAGGACGTTTCTGTCTTTTACCGTTACAAAGTTCTGCGGTTATAGAAAACAGATTTCTCTGTGTCGTATACGATGTCGTAGAGTCTTCGAGGGTTAATAACAGTGACGTCAGCTGAAACTCGCCTATAGGTGTCTGGTTGTGATGTTTTGCTGTAGGTTTCTGGTGGTTTTCCCTGCTCTTACTTGATCCCCGAGCTCCAGAAGTGGCCGAGCACTGACACGGTGATGAAGGTGTGCGGGTGAACCTCTCGGAGCAGGTTTCCCTCCAGCTGCAGCAGTTTGAGCGACGCCAGGCCGGAGAAGGAGTACGGCTCGATGAAGGTGATCAGGTTATGGTCCAGGTGCAGCCGGACCAGACCCACCAGACCCTCGAATAGGCCCGGCCGCACAGACGTCAGCTTGTTGTAACTCAGCTTCAAGATCTGGAAGAGACATGGAGATACTTTCACTTTCAGCAAGTTTAAAGTGCTTCTCTAACATCTAAGTTGACTGAAAAGTTGAAAAATGTGTTGATGACGTCCAAAAGTTCGGCACAAATGACCCAAGAAACACACTTTCTCTGATTGTACAAACATTTCAACCAAAAAATGTGTTTCTTATCAGTTTATTTGTCAAATAATAATAATCTCTGTGCACTTTTGAGGAGTTTTGGCGTAATCACAGCGAGGTTGCGAGGTAAAAGTTCTGGAAATCCCTAGCGTGATGTCAGGATTTCCAAACTGGGAGGAAAAATGTAAAGTAGTAGTATATATGAGTAGTTTAACCTTTCATAGGCGCTTTAATGCTACAGTGGAGAACATTTCTGACAAACCAACGACAACTCCAAAGACGAGAAGGTGTCAGAACGTTTTAAACGACTCAGACTTGCACGGATGAATCTAAAACCTCTTCTGACTGGTTTGTGATGCGGGAACAACGTTAGAACATGAGAGAAACTTCCCAAAAGTCCATTAATATTCTTTCTTTAACGCCCGTCTCCCGAAACATTCCAGGCAAAACTACAGGAAAACATTTCCCATGAGGCAGTGAGGCAGGTCCCTGCACCGTTTGTGCTTTTGAATTTCAATTACGTAAATTCTTGGTGCTTATTTTCATGATGACATTTTATTCTCTCTGGTTTATGTGAAGTTCTGCTCAGAGCTGAACAAAGTTGAGTTCATCACTGCTTCCTGTTTCTCGTCCTGGAGTTTAACATTTACTTTCTAAGACGCCAAAGTCAAAAAAGACGACGTGTTTGTCCACAAAACCGCAGTGACTTTTCAGGTGAGTCCTCTGTGGTGTATCTGTCACGGTCTGTCGAAGCCAAAGAATGTATTTCATGGGTTCAGAGAGCAGCAAACTCACCAGTGCTGAAGTATTTCTGTATCCCTGCCACATGTGGTGGTGTAATCTGCTGTTCCCGGGGTGTCTACAGACGAGAGGCCACTGCTCTGTCTTTATGCATCAGCGTTAAAACAACGAGCTGTGGCTTTGTTCTTTCTCATCATTTGGAACAGTGGGATCGATGCTCAGCTGAACCAGGAAAGTCGTCTCCGTTTGTGGTTTGTTTAGATCCTTTTTGTCGTATGTTTTACCTCATGTTGGTTTGATGACGCCCGTGTTTTTGTCTGTTATTCAGATTAGGAGGAGACGGACGTTGCGTGAAGGACAGAAAGTTTTATTTTTCATTTTCCCTGTGATTGTGTGCACAGTTGCTTCAATAAATCCAGACTTTCTTCTCCAGTTTTTTTTCTTTTTTTTCTCAGACTTAGAAATCCACAACATCCTTCCAGCAGCAGAACTTCCGGAGCAAAGAAACCACAAAGAATAAACTATCAACATTAAAATAGGCACCAAAACTTTAAATTAAATATTGGAAATAGACGTCAAATGAGTTTTTTTTTGGGTTTGACACTAAGGCCCTGTTTACACGTACACGGATATTTTTAAAAACGAATATTTCCCTCGCTCCGTTTTCCGAAATAACATCGTGCAGCATTGTTTTCAGAAAAGTTTCCGTTTACATGAACCCGCATAAATACGCCGAGCCTCTAGGGGCCAGTGTAGGACGAAGGAAAATCACAATCCTCATTTCGACAACAACGAATAGAGTCGCTTCCTGTTCCTTTCTAAACAACGAACATGGCTCCAGGCGAGTCGCACAGTAACTAAAAACACGCCTCTCCTCCGGGACAAACACTTCATTTTCTGACCCAAAAACGGCGACGTTGGCGGTGACGGCGTCTGGGTCTTCGGGTCGTGAGGAGAAGAGGGAAAATCGCTGAGCTCCTTCACCTCATTCGTCTCTTCATGGATCTGAAACATCAGCTGTGCAAATGCAAACACAGGACGAGTGTTTGGGCCATACCGGCTCGTCAAAGCCTGAACCCGTCAGATCTCAGAAGCTCAGCAGGGCCGGGCCTGGTTAGGACTTGGATGGGAGACCACAAGGAATTCCAGGTGCCACAGTGGGGCCAGTCACAAAAAAACTGTCGTTGTGTCCTTAGGCAAGGCACATCACCCACATTGCCTAGTATGAAAGTGGTGTGTGCGTGAGTGTTGGTGGTGGTCGGAGGGGCCGATGGCGCAGATTGGCAGCCTCGCTTCCGTCAGTCTGCCCCAGGGCAGCTGTAGCTACAATAGTAGTTTACCACCACCGGGTCTGGAGTAAATGAATAATGCTCTGTAAAGAGTCTTTGAGTGTCCAGAAAAGCGCTACATAAAACTGATGCATTATTATTATTATTATTAGAAGTGACGCGACTGCAGCTCTGACGCTTCTGATCATCACCACAGAAAAACGTTCACACTGGACACACTTTGCCGTCAACTGCCTAAAACAATGTTTATGTCACTTTACAGTTTTCCAAAATCTCCACTTTAGCCGGAGTTTTTTGAAAGATTCGTTTTCAGAAACCATAGTCTGTATATATGACTGTTCTGAGTGCGACGTCTCCACAGCGTCAGCGTCAAATGAGACTCCTGTTGCCACGGTTACAGGAGCGAATTTAGAGCCAGATCCATATTTGGAAATCCTCCCGCGAGTATCATAGCAACACAAGAGCCAATCATGAGTGAGGAGGTTAAATGTGGCGCCTCCTCCTGGCAGAGCTGATGCATCATATATACGGACTGTGGATGTGATACTCTGCACCTGCAGGACACTGGATTTACCTGATTCTGCACAAGAAGAAGAAACTTTGAGCTTTTAGCAGCAAACTTTAAATACTTTAAGTCACTGATTTATGTTGTTTGTTCTGTTACATACGAACAACAATAGAGTCACAATTTAACCAAATTCTCTTTACTTTCTGCTCGTTAAATTCTGCTCGTTCAGATTCTAGTCACATTAGATATTGTGACTGTTTGAGATATTTTGTCATTTTATTTCAGAAATCGTCACTCGGGGGAAAGCGGGAAGGAAACTTACTTAGCAACGAAACGCGCTGTCAATCAAACCTGTTGCTAACGCTAGGGGGCGGGACCTCGGGGAATGAAGGCGTCTGATTGGTCCGTTATTTATGTTCAGATCTCGATTTAGGAACAAAACAGAGAAATGAAAAGTCGAACAGTTTAAGCCCAGAATGACGAGGCTCAGAGCAGCAGGTCCCGACAGAGGGACGAGAAAAAGTCACTGGGAAAAAGGGGAGAAGGAGCCGGAAGAGCCTCCTGGAGCACTTCCTGTTTGGCACGCGGCAGCTAACGGGTTAGCTTAGCTCACTCATATATACGGACTGTGGTACAAACGAAGGGAAATCTCTCAGTTTTTAAAAATATCCGTGTGCGTGTAAACGGGGCCTAAAACAGAATGAACTAAACTGTTTTCTCATTTTCTTGTTTGTCGTTCAGTGCATCTTTGCTCGTGTCTGTGGCGTGAGCACCTGCAGCGCCCGGAGTCCGTAGAACGCTCCGCTCTGGACCGTCTCGATGTCGTTCCCGTGGAGCATCAGCATCTCCAGCTGCCGCAGCGCCCGGACCTCCTGCCCCTCCACCTCCGTCAGGCTGTTGTACCTAGAGAGAAAACAGAAACGCGCCGAAACGCCAAGCGCCGTCAAACTTCAGACGCGTTTCCCTCCACGGACGCTCGGAGATCCCCCCATCCCCGAGGCTTTGAAACGCGACGCAAATCGGGCGGGAGCTAAATCCGTTTGACCCGGTGACGGAAAAAGGGAAAAATCGGAGCCGATCTTCGACCCTGACGCTCCGTGAACTTTTCCATCCTGTGAGACCTGCTCCAGCCTCATGTCCCTGTGTCTGATTTTCCTTCAAACTCTTAATAAATATTTAGGAAGGAGGGATGACAGCTCCAGCTTTCTTCTCTTTTCCTCTCTTTTCCTTCTCCTCCCTCTCTCTTTGTCTCTCTTTCTCTGTCTCTCTTTAACTCCTTCCCCATCACTTCTCTTCTCACGCTTCTTTCAGCTCTCCATCTTTTTCTCTCTGTCCTTTATCGCTCACTTCTCTGTCCTTTTCTCTCTCTCTCTCTCTGTTCCCCCTTTCTTCTTCTCTCCCCTCTCCTTCACTCTGTTTCTCCCCCTTCTCTCTTCCTTTTCTCTCTCATCTATCTTTTCTTTTCTATCTCTTCTCTCTCTTCATTCTTTCTCTTTCCTCTCCTCTCTCTCTGTTTCTACCTCCACTATCTCTCTCTCCTTCTCTCTCTCCTCTCTCTCTCTCTACCCCTTTTGCGCTCTCTCCTTTTTTTCTCTGTTTCTACCGATTCCTCTCTCTCTCCTGGTCTCCATAATCACCATCTTCCCTCTCTTGTTGTCTCTCTCTTCTCCTTTCCTTCTCTCCATACCCTCTTCTCTCTCTCTCTCTCTCTCTCTCTCTCGCTCTCTGTCGCTTTCGTTTTCTTTGTTTCTCTTTCTCTCTCTGTCTGTTTCTCACCTCCTCTCTTCTTCTCTCTCTGTCCTCTCTCTTCTTTTTTTTTCTTCTCCTCCCTCTCTCTTTGTCTCTCTTTCTCTTTAACTCCTTCTCCATCACTTCTCTTCTCACGCTTCTTTCAGCTCTCCATCTTTTTCTCTCTGTCCTTTATCACTCACTTTTCTATCCTTTTCTCTCTCCCTCATCTCTCACTCTCTCTGTTCCCCTCTTTCTGCTTCTCTCTCCTCTCTTTCACTCTGTTTCTCCCCGTCTCTCTCTTCCTTTTCTCTCTCATCTATCTTTTCATTCTCTCTCTGTTTTTCACCACCTCTCTTCTCTCCCTTCATTCTCTCTCTGTCTTCTCTCTTTCCTTTTCTCTCTGTTTCTTCCACTATCTCTCCCTCTCCTTTTGTCTCTCTCTTTTCTTCACTCTCGCTCTCTCCTTTTTGTTTCTACCCTCTCTCTCATTCTCTCCATTCTCCTGTCTTCCTCCTCTTGTTTTCTCTCCCTCTCTCCATACTCCCCTCTTCACTTTCTCTCCATATCCCCCCTTCCCTCTCTCCCTCTTCTCTCCATACTCCCCTCTTTTCTCTCTCTCTTCTATATTTTCATTGGCTCTTTCATTTTCTTTGTTTCTCTTTCTCTCTCTCTCTGTCTATTTCTCCCGCTTCTTCTCTTCCTTTTCCCTCATTCTCTCTTTGTCCTCTCTCTTCTTTTTTTCTTCTCCTCCCTCTCTATTTGTCTCTCTTTAACTCCTTCCTTGTCACTTCTATTCTTACCCTTCTTTCAACCCTCTGTCATTTTCTCTCTCTCTCGGTCCTTTAGCTCTCATTTCTCTCTCCTTTTCTCTGTTCCTCATCTCTCTCTCTCTCTCTCTCTCTCTCTCTCTGTGTGTGTGTTTGTGACTCTCCATCTCTCCCCCTTCTCTCTGTTCTTCTCTTCCTTTTCTCTCTATCTTTTCATTGTCTCCTCCTTTCTCTTTATGTCTCTTTCTTTCGCTCTGTGTCTCACCCCCTCTCTTCTCTCTCTCCATTCTCTCTCTCTCTTCTTCTCTTCCTTTTCCTATCATTCTCTTTCTTTCTCTCTCTCCCCTCTCTTTCTCTCTGTTTCTACCTCCACTATCTCTCTCTCCTTCGCTCTCTCTCTCTACCCCTTTCTCTCTCTCTCCCTCTCTTCTCCTCTTCCTTCTCTCCATACCCCCTCTTCCCTCTCTTCTCTCTCTTCTATATTTTCATTATAGCTTTCGTTTTCTTTGTTTCTCTTTCTCTCTCTGTCTGTTTCCCCCCTCTCTTCTTCTCTTTCTTTTCTCTCTGTCTCTTCATTCTCTCTTTGTCCTCTCTCTCTTCTCTTTTTCTTCTCCTCCCTCTCTATCGGTCTCTCTTTCTCTGTCTCTCTTTAACTCCTTCTCCTTCACTTCTACTCTTACCCTTCTTTCAGCTCTCCATCTTTTTCTCTCTGTTTGTCCTTTATTTCTCAGTTCTCTCTCCCTCATCTCTCTCTCTTTGTTCCCCCCTTTCTTCTTCTCTCTCCTCTCTCTCACTCTCTCTGTTTCTCCCCGTCTCTCTCTTCCTCTCTTCCCTTTCTCTCTCTCATCTATCTTTTCTTTCTTTCTTTCTCTCTTTCTCTCTCTGGTGTAAATTAGACGGCCTTAGACCCTTGTTTACGTTACCGTTGCCCGGTAACGGTTATGGGCGATAGTTACGTCATCACACTCTTCACCCACGTAAAAAGTACAATTATAAACTTTACCAAAATTGTGAGTAAAAGATGTTGACGTGCACTTTAATTTTCATATTTTTGGCATCTCCAGCTCCATCTCCGTGTGCGTCTAACCCTGTGCTGCAGATGTTAAAGAGAAAACCATCTGTGTTTGAGCGAGAGCTTCGAGTTTGGATCCATTTACGGACGATCACGACATGTTTAAAAATCAGACCGTGACTCTGTCCTGAGGGAGGATCTGCTGCACACGCGGAACTCCTGAAACATCTCCACGTTCTCCTGAAACATCTCCACGTTCTCCTGAGGGAGGATCTGCTGCACACGCGAAACTCCTGAAACATCTCCACGTTCTCCTGAAACATCTCCACGTTCTCCTGAGGGAGGATCTGCTGCACACGCGAAACTCCTGAAACATCTCCACGTTCTCCTGAGGGAGGATCTGCTGCCCACGTGAAACTCCTGAAACATCTCCACATTCTCCTGAGGGAGGATCTGCTGCCCACGTGAAACTCCTGAAACATCTCCACATTCTCCTGAGGGAGGATCTGCTGCCCACGTGAAACTCCTGAAACATCTCCACATTCTCCTAAGGGAGGATCTGCTGCACATGTGAAACTCCTGAAACATCTCCAGGTTCTCCTGAGGGAGGATCTGCTGCACATGTGAAACTCCTGAAACATCTCCACGTTCTCCTGAGGGAGGATCTGCTGCACATGTGAAACTTCTGAAACATCTCCACGTTCTCCTGAGGGAGGATCTGCTGCACACGCGAAACTCCTGAAACATCTCCACGTTCTCCTGAGGTAGGATCTGCTGCACACGCGGAACTCCTGAAACATCTCCACGTTCTCCTGAGGGAGGATCTGCTGCACATGTGAAACATGTCCACGTTCTCCTGAAACATCTCGAGGTTCTCATGAAACATCTCGAGGTTCTCATGAAACATCTCGAGGTTCTCATGAAACATCTCCAGATTCTACTAAAACATCTCCACATTCTCCTGAGGGAGGATCTGCTGCCCACGTGAAACTCCTGAAACATCTCCACATTCTCCTAAGGGAGGATCTGCTGCACATGTGAAACTCCTGAAACATCTCCAGGTTCTCCTGAGGGAGGATCTGCTGCACATGTGAAACTCCTGAAACATCTCCACGTTCTCCTGAGGGAGGATCTGCTGCACATGTGAAACTCCTGAAACATCTCCAGGTTCTCCTAAGGGAGGATCTGCTGCACATGTGAAACTCCTGAAACATCTCCACGTTCTCCTGAGGGAGGATCTGCTGCACATGTGAAACTCCTGAAACATCTCCACGTTCTCCTGAGGGAGGATCTGCTGCACATGTGAAACTCCTGAAACATGTCCACGTTCTCATGAAACATCTCGAGGTTCTCATGAAACATCTCGAGGTTCTCATGAAACATCTCGAGGTTCTCATGAAACATCTCGAGGTTCTCATGAAACATCTCCAGATTCTACTAAAACATCTCCACGTTCTCCTCTCTCGTTCCTCCCTCCTTCCTCTCTCCTCCTCTCTCCTTCCTCTCTCCTACTCCCTCCTTCCTCTCTTGTTCCTCTTTTCCTCCCTCGTTCCTCTCTCCTTCCTCTCTTGTTCCTCTTTTCCTCCCTCGTTCCTCTCTCCTTCCTTTCTCCTTCCTCTTTTCCTCCCTTGTTCCTCTCTCCTTCCTCTCTTGTTCCTCTTTTCCTCCCTCGTTCCTCTCTCCTTCCTTTCTCCTTCCTCTTTTCCTCCCTCGTTCCTGCCGTCAGTTTGTTTTTCGTCTCTGTGGACTTGGACAAAGCTGTAAAATGAACTCTGTGCTTCCTGTTCAGCTCCATGTTTCTGCATTTAAACCAAAACCGTGTGTCTCCTTATGTCCCAGATGCCCTCCCGCTGTGCCAGATGCCCTCCCTCTGTGCCAGACGCCCTCCCGCTGTGCCAGATGCCCTCCCTCTGTGCCAGATGCCCTCCCCGTGTGCCAGATGCCCTCACTCTGTGCCAGATGCCCTCCCGCTGTGCCAGATGCCCTCCCGCTGTGCCAGATGCCCTCCCCGTGTGCCAGATGCCCTCACTCTGTGCCAGATGCCCTCCCTCTGTGCCAGATGCCCTCACTCTGTGCCAGATGCCCTCCCTCTGTGCCAGATGCCCTCACTCTGTGCCAGATGCCCTCCCCGTGTGCCAGATGCCCTCACTCTGTGCCAGATGCCCTCCCTCTGTGCCAGATGCCCTCACTCTGTGCCAGATGCCCTCCCCGTGTGCCAGATGCCCTCACTCTGTGCCAGATGCCCTCACTCTGTGCCAGATGCCCTCCCTCTGTGTCAGATGCCCTCCCTCTGTGCCAGATGCCCTCACTCTGTGCCAGATGCCCTCCCTCTGTCTCAGATGCCCTCCCTCTGTCTCAGATGCCCTCCCTCTGTGTCAGATGCCCTCCTTCTGTGTCAGATGCCCTCCCTCTGTGTCAGATGCCCTCCCTCTGTGTCAGATGCCCTCCCTCTGTGCCAGATGCCCTCCCTCTGTGCCAGATGCCCTCACTCTGTGCCAGATGCCCTCCCTCTGTCTCAGATGCCCTCCCTCTGTCTCAGATGCCCTCCCTCTGTGTCAGATGCCCTCCCTCTGTGTCAGATGCCCTCCCTCTGTCTCAGATGCCCTCCCTCTGTGTCAGATGCCCTCCCTCTGTGTCAGATGCCCTCCCTCTGTCTCAGATGCCCTCCCTCTGTGTCAGATGCCCTCCCTTGTGGCTCTTACCCCAGGTTGAGCCGGTGCGTGTCCCGGGGGAGGCTCTTCGGGAGGGAGGTGAGGTGCCTGAAGGTGCAGTGGATTTCTCTGAGCGCAGGACAACTGCAACTGCGAGGACACGAGGGAAGAGAGTCCACAGGGAGCACCTGACGGAGGAGAGGAGAGGGGGAGGAGAGGAGAGAGGAGAGGAGAGAGGAGAGGGGGAGGAGAGAGGAGAGAGGAGAGAGGAGAGAAGAGAGGAGAGGGGGAGGAGAGAGGGGAGGAGAGAGGAGAGAGGAGAGAGGAGAGAAGAGAGGAGAGGGGGGAAGAGAGAGGGGGAGGAGAGGAGAGGAGGAGAGAGGAGAGAAGAGAGGAGAGGGGGGGGGAGAGAGGGGGAGGAGAGAGGAGAGAGGAGAGAGGAGAGAAGAGAGGAGAGGGGGGAAGAGAGAGGGGGAGGAGAGGAGAGGAGGAGGGGAGAGAGGAGAGAGGAGAGAGGGGAGGAGAGAGGGGGAGGAGAGGAGAGAGGACAGAGAGGAGAGAGGAGAGGAGGGGGGAGGAGAGGAGAGAGAGGAGAGGAGAGGGGGAGGAGAAGAGAGAGGAGAGGGGGAGGAGAGGAGAAAGGAGAGAAGAGGAGAGGAGAGGGGGAGGAGGGGGAGAGGAGAGAGGAGAGGGGGAGGAGAGAGGAGAGGAGAGGGGAGGAGAGGACAGAGGAGAGAGGAGAGGAGAGAGGAGAGGAGAAGGGGAGGAGAGGAGAGAGGAGAGGAGAGGGGGAGGAGGGGGGGAGGGGGAGGAGAGGAGGGGGGGAGGAGAGAGGAGAGGGGGAGGAGAGGACAGAGGAGAGGAGAGAGGAGAGGGGGAGGAGAGGAGAGAGGAGAGAGGGGGAGGAGAGGAGAGAGGGGGAGGAGAGGACAGAGGAGAGAGGGGGAGGAGAGGGGGAGGAGAGGAGGAGAGGAGAGAGGAGAGGGGAATAGGGAAGGAGGAAGCAAGAGGGAGGAAGAGAAAGAGAGAGGGGGAGGAGGTGAAAAGAGGGGGAGAGAGGGACCAGGGAGAGAGAGAAAGAGAGAGAACGGAAGCAAGAAGGAGGAAGAGAGAGAGCAAAGGACGGAGGAGGAGGAGAGAAAGAGGAAGCAAAAAGGAGGAAGAGAGAGAAAGAAATACAGAGGAAGAGAAGGAGAGAGAGGAGAGGAGGGTGAAAGCAACATAGAGACGAAAGAGAAAGAGGGGAAAAAGTGAGATAAATGAAGGGGAATTGTGGCAAAGGGGAGAGAAAAGGGGGAGAAAGAGAGAGAGAGACTGAGTTAAAGCTGCTGCAGAATCCCACATTAAACCCTCAGAATGTTCCGGTCCCTCCTGTTCTGGATTCTGCAGGGGGAAAGATCTGTGCTGAACACGTTTGGTATTTATGTCTTTATGTTTCATGTAACATCAGCTCTGTTTGTACCAGGCTCAGGTTTATTTTCCATCTGTTTCCTCGAGCAGGTAAAAACATCAGGGCCACAGAAATCCTGCCCCACCCCTTTACTTTAACCCCCGAAGGCCCCAGGGTTGGATTTTGTTCTTAATGTTGCTTTTAAAACTGCCCCTTTTACCCCTAATGAAGTGTTCTACCTCCTTTAGTTCAGTCCAACCTGTTATTTCACAATCTGCTGCTGTAGTTGTGTCATGAGGCTGTGATAAAAGCCACAGGACCAGAAATAGAGACGAAAAAAACACAGAAAATAAAATTCACTCTCTTTTATACAAAACACACAGCAAACATGTAGAAACAACTTTTTGGACATAAAAAATGCTTAATTTAGGGCCTTAGCTATAAAAATGCAAAATCTCAAGTCTGTAAGTAAATTAAAAATCTCCTTATTGCCCTAAAAACAAAAAAAGTGCAGTGGCTCCATGACTTTCCTGGTCCAGTCCTGGAAACAGCTCCTGTCAGGTCCAGGGCCAGAGCCACAGCACTTCTGCATTTCCAGGGTGGAAATTACATTTGGATTTGTTCATTTGGACTGAAATAAACCTTTAAATAAAAATAGAAAGAGATGCACAATTACACACACCAAGATGTGTCATTTTCCATGTGTGTGAGAATTAACTCCACTTAGAGCGACTTTTTCCCTCGTTATAAACACACACAGTCAGAGGAGTCGACCATCTTGACTCACTTCACTCTTTGGCAAAGTTTGGCTCGATCAAAATGGACGGAGCGCATGAGTTTGGGGAAAACAAAGTTCCTGTTGGACACTCGTTTTGCTCACGTCATCACACAGCGTGAGTGTGACGTAGGATAAAGCCGCAGAAATGTACGGAAACCTCTATGTCTGCACTTTCAGAGGGGAAAAGGACGTTTCTGTCTTTTACCGTTACAAAGTTCTGCGGTTATAGAAAACAGATTCCTCGGAGTCGTGTACGATGTCGTGGGATTTCGAGGGTTAAAACCGGAGCTGTAAGTCATGTCCTGACGCTGTTTCCTCCACAAAACCGTGATTATTCTGCTCCCATTTTCCCCTTCGTATATTTGGTGAAGGAAAACCTCGGTGCGGGTTTGGGGTCTTTTGTCTGGATCTGTAGACTGTCGGACTAGTGGACGCTCCCGGTACTGCAGCTCCGGGAAGGTTCGGGCCCAGGCACAGTTCTCCCACAGAGCGCAATGCATTTTGGGAAGGCCCGTGTGACAGGGCATCCGGCTTTCACAAAGGGCAAATTTTGTAGGGACTAAATCCGGTCTAAAACCGGACTAAAACTGGACTAAAGCAGGACTAAAACTGGACTAAAACTGAACTAAACCAGGACTAAAACTGGACTATAACTGGACTAAACCAGGACTAAAACTGGACTATAACTGGACTAAACCAGGACTATAACTAGACTATGACTGGACTAAAACTGGACTAAAACTGGACTAAAACTGGACTAAAACTGGACTAAAAGTGAACTAAACCAGGACTCAAACTAGAATAAAACTGGACTAAAACTGAACTAAACCAGGACTAAAACTGGACTATAACTGGACTAAACCAGGACTAAAACTGGACTATAACTGGACTAAACCAGGACTATAACTAGACTATGACTGGACTAAAACTGGACTAAAACTGGACTAAAACTGGACTAAAACTGGACTAAAAGTGAACTAAACCAGGACTCAAACTAGAATAAAACTGGACTATAACTGGACTAAACCAGGACTAAAACTGGACTATAACTGGACTAAACCAGGACTAAAACTAGACTATGACAGGACTAAAACTGGATTAAAGCTGGACTAAAACTGGACTAAACCAGGGCTAAAATTGGACTCAAATTGGACTATAACTGGACTATTTCTTTACGCATTTGTTTTACTATTTTGTTATAACCAACCACCATTTTATTTTGCAACTCTGGTCACTCTGTCCTCTTCTCTTTTCCTCACAAACGCACTTTCTTTTCGTGGATTCTTGTCAGGAAATAACATTAACAGACGTCCGTTTTGTTTCTAAAAGAGTAATGAGGATCCTCAGATGAACTGTGGAGTGGACCAGCGTCGGCTTTACCTCCTAAATAACACAAAAGAGTGTAAAACAGTGACTAGGTTCATCAGTGCGTTACCTTAAATCCCTGGGCCGTGCCCCTCGTGCCCTCTGTTTCCCTCTGTTTCCCTCGGTTTCCCTCTGTTTCCCTCTGTTTCCCTCCAGGGCAGTTTCACGGTACGTGTCGGGACAGAGCCTCAAACATCATTAAATGTGATTATTCCGAGCAGCTGTGAGTCTCATCTTCTGCGTGAGGAAGGAGAGTTTCAGATAAACACGCGAGCGGGAAACTCAAAACCTGTGGGACCCGAGCTGAACTCAACTCCAGGTGTGGTTTTTGGTGCGGAAATTACAAATCTATTCTGCAAAATGGACTTTTCAGATCTGAAGTTGTATGTGGAGAGATTCGTGCGCGAAACTTTAATCTGTTTTCAAGACGGTTTTGCTCCGTTTTTTCCGCTCCGCAGGTTCACGACGTTCACACTTCCTCCTCCAGGTCGATGCTCTTCACGGCCGAGTTGTGGTTTTGTCGTAGTCATTGATCCTGGACTAAAACTGGACTAAAACTGGACTAAACCAGGACTATAACTAGACTATGACTGGACTAAAACTGGACTATAACTGGACTAAAACTGGACCAAAAGTGGAATAAACCAGAACTAAAAGTGGACTAAATGAAGACTATAATTGGACTAAAACTGAACTAAACCAGGACTAAATTTAGACTAAAACTGGACTAAACTGGGACTAAACCAGGACTAAAAATGGGCTATAACTGGACTAAAACTGGATTAAAAGTGGGCTAAACCAGGACTAAAACTGGACTAAACTGGGATTAAATCAGGACTAAAACTAGACTATAGGTAGACTAAAAATGGATTAAAACTGGACTAAACCAGGACTAAAATTGGACTAAAACTGGACTAAAAATGGATTATAACTGGATCTAAACCAGGACTAAAACTGTGCGATAACTGCACTAAACCAGGACTAAAGGGGACTAAACCAGGACTAAAACTAGACTATGTCTGGACTAAAAGTGGACTATAACTGGACTAAACCAGGACTAAAACTGGACTAAACTGGGACTAAACCAGGACTAAAACTGGACTATAAATAGACTAAAACTGGATTAAAACTGGACTAAACCAGGACTAAATGTGGACTAAAAGTGGGCTAAAACTGGACTAAACCAGTACTAAAACTGGACTACAAGCTGACTAAAAGTGGATTAAAAGTGGACTAAACATGGACAAAAACGGGACTATAAATGCACTAAAACGGGACTAAAACAAAACTAAAAGTCCTGGTTTAGTCCTGGTTTAGTCCTGGTTCAGTCCAGGTTCAGTCCTGGTGTAGTCCTGGTACAGTCCTGGTTCAGTACTGGTTTAGTTCTGGTTCAGTCCTGGTTCAGTCCTGGTTTCGTCCTGAATTAATCCAGTTTTAGTCCTGGTGTAGTCCGGGTTTGGTCCTGGTTAAGTCCTGGTTCAGTCCTGGTTCAGTCCTGGTGTAGTCCTGGTTTAGTGCTGGTTTCGTCGTGGATTAGTCCAGTTTTAGTCCCGGTTTAGTCCTGGTTTAGTCCTGGTTTAGTCCTGGTTCAGTCCTGGTTCAGTCCTGGTTTAGTCCTGGTTTAGTGCTGGTTTCGTCGTGGATTAGTCCAGTTTTAGTCCCGGTTTAGTCCTGGTTTAGTCCTGGTTTAGTCCTGGTTCAGTCCTGGTTCAGTCCTGGTGTAGTCCTGGTTTGGTCCTGGTTCAGTCCTGGTTTAGTCCTGGTTTAGTCCTGGTTTAGTCCTGGTTTAGTCCTGGTTCAGTTTTGGTTTAGTCCTGGTTTGGTCCTGGTTAAGTCCTGGTTAAGTCCTGGTTCAGTCCTGGTTCAGTCCTGGTTTAGTCCTGGTTCAGTACTGGTTTAGTCCTGGTTCAGTCCTGGTTTAGTCCTGGTTTAGTCCTGGTTTAGTCCTGGTTTAGTCCTGGTTCAGTCCTGGTTCTTTCCTGGTTTAGTCCTGGTTTAGTCCTGGTTCAGTCCTGGTTCTTTCCTGGTTTAGTCCTGGTTTAGTCCTGGTTCAGTCCTGGTTCAGTCCTGGTTTAGTCCTGGTTTAGTGCTGGTTTCGTCGTGGATTAGTCCAGTTTTAGTCCCGGTTTAGTCCTGGTTTAGTCCTGGTTTAGTCCTGGTTCAGTCCTGGTTCAGTCCTGGTGTAGTCCTGGTTTGGTCCTGGTTCAGTCCTGGTTTAGTCCTGGTTTAGTCCTGGTTTAGTCCTGGTTCAGTTTTGGTTTAGTCCTGGTTTGGTCCTGGTTAAGTCCTGGTTAAGTCCTGGTTCAGTCCTGGTTCAGTCCTGGTTTAGTCCTGGTTCAGTCCTGGTTTAGTCCTGGTTTAGTCCTGGTTTAGTCCTGGTTCAGTCCTGGTTTAGTCCTGGTTCAGTCCTGGTTCAGTCCTGGTTCAGTCCTGGTTTAGTCCTGGTTTAGTCCTGGTTCAGTCCTGGTTCTTTCCTGGTTTAGTCCTGGTTTAGTCCTGGTTTAGTCCTGGTTCAGTCCTGGTTCAGTCCTGGTTCTTTCCTGGTTTAGTCCTGGTTTAGTCCTGGTTTAGTCCTGGTTCAGTCCTGGTTTAGTCCTGGATTAGTCCTGGTTTAGTCCTGGTTCAGTCCTGGTTGTTTCCTGGTTTAGTCCTGGTTTAGTCCTGGTTCAGTCCTGGTTTAGTCCTGGTTTAGTCCTGGTTTAGTCCTGGTTCAGTCCTGGTGTAGTCCTGGTTTAGTCCAGGTTTAGTCCTGGTTCAGTCCTGGTTCAGTCCTGGTTTAGTCCTGGTTTAGTCCTGGTTTAGTCCTGGTTTAGTCCTGGTTTAGTCCTGGTTTAGTCCCGGCTCGTGTGCAAACGCACATGTGTCATTCCCATATGTTTTCCATGAACTCCGCGCCTCCTCGTCTGGAAAACTCTCCGATGTATTTATCAGAACAGCTTCAGTTTGACGGACGGAGACGGAGGAAAAACACATCTGGAAACCACTCAAATCCTCTCCACAGACCTGAGCTGTTCCTCTCCACAGACCTGAGCTGTTCCTCTCCACAGACCTGAGCTGTTCCTCTCCACAGACCTGAGCTGTTCCTCTCCACAGACCTGAGCTGTTCCTCTCCACAGACCTGAGCTGTTCCTCTCCACAGACCTGAGCTGTTCCTCTCCACAGACCTGAGCTGTTCCTCTCCACAGACCTGAGCTGTTCCTCTCCACAGACCTGAGCTGTTCCTCTCCACAGACCTGAGCTGTTCCTCTCCACAGACCTGAGCTGTTCCTCTCCACAGACCTGAGCTGTTCCTCTCCACAGACCTGAGCTGTTCCTCTCCACAGACCTGAGCTGTTCCTCTGCACAGACCTGAGCTGTTCCTCTGCACAGACCTGAGCTGTTCCTCTGCACAGACCTGAGCTGTTCCTCTGCACAGACCTGAGCTGTTCCTCTCCACAGACCTGAGCTGTTCCTCTCCACAGACCTGAGCTGTTCCTCTCCACAGACCTGAGCTGTTCCTCTCCACAGACCTGAGCTGTTCCTCTGCACAGACCTGAGCTGTTCCTCTGCACAGACCTGAGCTGTTCCTCTCCACAGACCTGAGCTGTTCCTCTCCACAGACCTGAGCTGTTCCTCTCCACAGACCTGAGCTGTTCCTCTCCACAGACCTGAGCTGTTCCTCTCCACAGACCTGAGCTGTTCCTCTCCACAGACCTGAGCTGTTCCTCTCCACAGACCTGAGCTGTTCCTCTCCACAGACCTGAGCTGTTCCTCTCCACAGACCTGAGCTGTTCCTCTCCACAGACCTGAGCTGTTCCTCTCCACAGACCTGAGCTGTTCCTCTCCACAGACCTGAGCTGTTCCTCTCCACAGACCTGAGCTGTTCCTCTCCACAGACCTGAGCTGTTCCTCTCCACAGACCTGAGCTGTTCCTCTGCACAGACCTGAGCTGTTCCTCTCCACAGACCTGAGCTGTTCCTCTCCACAGACCTGAGCTGTTCCTCTCCACAGACCTGAGCTGTTCCTCTCCACAGACCTGAGCTGTTCCTCTCCACAGACCTGAGCTGTTCCTCTCCACAGACCTGAGCTGTTCCTCTCCACAGACCTGAGCTGTTCCTGTCATTTGAGTCGATCTGACTGCTGTTTTTACTCCAAAACTGATCCCAGTTTTTCTCTATCGCGTCGAGTTTTTGGACGACACGATCCCCGTTTTCTTCAGACTGTGAAAACTGGACTAAAACTGGACTAAAACTGGACTAAACAGGACTAAAACTGGACTAAACAGGACTAAAACTGGAATAAAACTGGAAGTTGACTAAAAGTGGATTATAACTAGACTAAAACTGCACTATAAGTGGACTAAAATTGGACTAAACCAGGATTAAAACTGGACTACAACTGGACTAAACCGGGACTAAAACTGGAATAAAACTGGAAGTTGACTAAAAGTGGATTATAACTAGACTAAAACTGCACTATAAGTGGACTAAAATTGGACTAAACCAGGATTAAAACTGGACTACAACTGGACTAAACCGGGACTAAAACTGGAATAAAACTGGAAGTTGACTAAAAGTGGATTATAACTAGACTAAAACTGCACTATAAGTGGACTAAAATTGGACTAAACCAGGATTAAAACTGGACTACAACTGGACTAAACCGGGACTAAAACTGGAATAAAACTGGAAGTTGACTAAAAGTGGATTATAACTAGACTAAAACTGCACTATAAGTGGACTAAAATTGGACTAAACCAGGATTAAAACTGGACTACAACTGGACTAAACCGGGACTAAAACTGGACTAAACCGGGACTAAAACTGGACTAAACCGGGACTAAAACTGGACTACAACTGGACTAAACCGGGACTAAAACTGGACTACAACTGGACTAAACCGGGACTAAAACTGGACTAAACCAGGACAAAAACTGGACGACAACTGGACTACAACTGGACTAAACTTGGACTAAACCGGGACTAAAACTGGACTACAACTGGACTAAAACTGGACTAAACCAGGACTAAAACTGGACTAAACCGGGACTAAAACTGGACTAAACCAGGATGAAAACTGGACTACAACTGGACTAAAACTGGACTAAACCAGGACTAAAACTGGACTACAACTGGACTAAAACTGGACTAAACCAGGACTACAACTGGACTAAACCGGGACTGAAACTGGACTAAACCGGGACTAAAACTGGACTACAACTGTACTAAAACTGGACTAAACCAGGACTAAAACTGGACTACAACTGGACTAAACCGGGACTGAAACTGGACTAAACCAGGACTAAAACCGGACTAAAACTGGACTAAACCAGGACTAAAACTGGACTAAACCAGGACGAAAACTGGACTACAACTGGACTAACCCGGGACTGAAACTGGACTAAACCAGGACTAAAACTGGACTACAACTGGACTAAAACCGGACTAAACCAGGACTAAAACTGGACTAAACCAGGACGAAAACTGGACTACAACTGGACTAAACCGGGACTAAAACTGGACTAAACTAGGCCTATAACTGGACTATTAGTGGACTAAAACTGGACTAAACCAGGACTAAAACTGGAATAAAACTGGAAGTTTGAAGAAGTTGACTAAAAGTGGATTATAACTAGACTAAAACTGCACTATAAGTGGACTAAAACTGGACTAAACCAGGACTAAAACAGGACTATAACTGCGCTCAAAATGGACTAAAAGTGGACTGAACTAGACTAAAAGTGGATTAAACCTGGACTAAACCAGGACTTTTGGTACTTGAATAAACGCTCTGCTCTAGTGAGATGTGCAGATATCCACAGTCTGGTTTAGTCCTGGTTTAGTTCTGGTTTAGTCCTGGTTTAATCCTGGTTACTCATAAAAACTACTCAATTACAGTGACGTAAGTAAATGTAATTCGTTAATTTTCGCCCTTTCGTCCACTCAGATGATTTAAACAGGTTTTGGCGCTGTGGAAACAGGACAACAGCGCCACCTACAGTCTCACTTCCTCAGGACAGTTCCTCTGAGACGGAGCAAACGTCACTGGGACAGAGGAAAACAAACATCGTCGCTGGATTAGAAAATACTGAATTGATGTGTTTGCGAAATGTTTTTACTTTGGAACATCGCCTGGATTCGCCATGGTTCACAAAGTATCGCTAAGTCGCCAAGAGGTCGTTATTGAATCGCATCTACGTTGGAAATCTTCGCCGATAGTTCGTCTAAAGTCGCCAACAGTTCGCCAACAGTTGTCAGTATTCGTTAATATTCGTAAAGACGTTGCTATAAGATCGCAGTAACATCTTTGCGTCACGGCCGCCTCGTCAGGACATCGTTAACACATCGCAAAGTATCGTCAACAGTTTGTAAATATATCGCAGAAGAGGAGCACCAGCGGTGTCTTGACGAGGTGTTTGCGATATTGTGGTCGCCAACGCGTCGCAAATACGTCGGCAGCCACTGTGAAAGGGGCTTTACTCTCACACACCTGGGTACTGTCCTGAGGAGGTGGGACTGCAGGTGGCGCTGTCGTCCTGCCTCCACTGGGTTAGGGTTAAGAAGACAATGCCAATACCTGTTTAAATCCAAGTCCAAACCGTCCAAAAACAAACCCTTGGTCTGAAAAACGAACTTAAGAACATAAATTAGCGGAAGAACAAATGAACCTCATCGGACCTTCAGTCAAACTTGTCGTGAACGTTGGCGGGAGCGACCTCAGGGAAAGAAAGCGCCTGATTCGTCTGTTCTTAACGTCCATTTTGCTTTATGAACGAAACTGCAGAGTAAAAACAAACCCCAGGATCATGCAGAGCGGGTTAAAGTGGAACTCCGGCACGTCTGAAGCTAAAGTCCGTTTCTAGAGGTGGTGGAATTCTGTCAGAAGCCAAAAAACAGCACAGATCAGTGTTTCCTCTCCGGAGATCTCACTGTGACAGAGAGTCTGTCAGAGCAACAAACTAGTGTAGTGATGGGGGCAAGTTCTGAACTGGTGTAGTGATGGGGCAAGTTCAGAACTAGTGTAGTGATGGGGGCAAGTTCTGAACTAGTGTAGTGATGGGGCAAGTTCTGAACTAGTGTAGTGATGGGGGCAAGTTCTGAACTAGTGTAGTGATGGGGGCAAGTTCTGAACTAGTGTAGTGATGGGGGCAAGTTCTGAACTACTGTAGTGATGGGGGCAAGTTCTGAACTAGTGTAGTGATGGGGGCAAGTTCTGAACTAGTGTAGTGATGGGGGCAAGTTCTGAACTGGTGTAGTGATGGGGGCAAGTTCTGAACTAGTGTAGTGATGGGGGCAAGTTCTGAACTAGTGTAGTGATGGGGGCAAGTTCTGAACTGGTGTAGTGATGGGGCAAGTTCTGAACTAGTGTAGTGATGGGGGCAAGTTCCGAACTGGTGTAGTGATGGGGGCAAGTTCTGAACTAGTGTAGTGATGGGGGCAAGTTCTTAACTGGTGTAGTGATGGGGGCAAGTTCTGAACTAGTGTAGTGATGGGGGCAAGTTGAAAGCCCAAAAGACTGGATCACCGATGTCATTTCTAATCCCGAAAAACTCCATTCCCGAACCATTTTCTTGCACCAACTTTACATTTCTCTTCTTTGTCACCATCAGTAGTCGATCTTCACTTGTCGACGATCGAGTCTTTTGGGCTTTGGTGCAGTGGGAAATCAACAGAGGGAAGTGTGAGGTGCTTATAAAGTTGTTTTCTAACATTTCCAGACACTAATGAGTGAATCAGGCAGAGCGCTTTGTTTGTTAGACTCGTGGCTGTTGTCAGACGGGTTAAAGTGGAGTTAAGCTTCTTCAGTGTGAAGCAAATTGCCGTTTTACGTGGAAGTTAAGAACTTGCCCCCATCACTACACTAGTTCAGAACTTGCCCCATCACTACACTAGTTCAGAACTTGCCCCCATCACTACACTAGTTCAGAACTTGCCCCCATCACTACACTAGTTCAGAACTTGCCCCCATCTCTACACTAGTTCAGAACTTGCCCCCATCACTACACTAGTTCAGAACTTGCCCCCATCTCTACACTAGTTCAGAACTTGCCCCCATCACTACACTAGTTCAGAACTTGCCCCCATCTCTACACTAGTTCAGAACTTGCCCCCATCACTACACTAGTTCAGAACTTGCCCCCATCACTACACTAGTTCAGAACTTGCCCCATCACTACACTAGTTAAGAACTTGCCCCCATCACTACACTAGTTCAGAACTTGCCCCCATCACTACACTAGTTCAGAACTTGCCCCCATCTCTACACTAGTTCAGAACTTGCCCCCATCACTACACTAGTTCAGAACTTGCCCCCATCTCTACACTAGTTCAGAACTTGCCCCCATCACTACACTAGTTCAGAACTTGCCCCCATCACTACACTAGTTCAGAACTTGCCCCCATCACTACACTAATTCAGAACTTGCCCCCATCACTACACTAGTTCAGAACTTGCCCCCATCTCTACACTAGTTCAGAACTTGCCCCATCACTACACTAGTTCAGAACTTGCCCCCATCTCTACACTAGTTCAGAACTTGCCCCCATCACTACACTAGTTCAGAACTTGCCCCCATCACTACACTAGTTCAGAACTTGCCCCCATCACTACACTAGTTCAGAACTTGCCCCCATCACTACACTAATTCAGAACTTGCCCCCATCACTACACTAGTTCAGAACTTGCCCCCATCACTACACTAATTCAGAACTTGCCCCCATCACTACACTAGTTCAGAACTTGCCCCCATCACTACACTAATTCAGAACTTGCCCCCATCACTACACTAATTCAGAACTTGCCCCCATCTCTACACTAGTTCAGAACTTGCCCCCATCACTACACTAGTTCAGAACTTGCCCCCATCACTACACTAGTTCAGAACTTGCCCCCATCACTACACTAGTTAAGAACTTGCCCCCATCACTACACTAGTTCAGAACTTGCCCCCATCACTACACTAGTTCAGAACTTGCCCCCATCTCTACACTAGTTCAGAACTTGCCCCCATCACTACACTAGTTCAGAACTTGCCCCCATCACTACACTAGTTCAGAACTTGCCCCCATCACTACACTAGTTCAGAACTTGCCCCCATCACTACACTAGTTCAGAACTTGCCCCCATCACTACACTAGTTCAGAACTTGCCCCATCACTACACTAGTTAAAAACTTGCCCCCATCACTACACTAGTTCAGAACTTGCCCCCATCACTACACTAGTTCAGAACTTGCCCCCATCTCTACACTAGTTCAGAACTTGCCCCATCACTACACTAGTTCAGAACTTGCCCCCATCACTACACTAGTTCAGAACTTGCCCCCATCACTACACTAGTTCAGAACTTGCCCCCATCACTACACTAGTTCAGAACTTGCCCCCATCACTACACTAATTCAGAACTTGCCCCCATCTCTACACTAGTTCAGAACTTGCCCCCATCTCTACACTAGTTCAGAACTTGCCCCCATCACTACACTAGTTCAGAACTTGCCCCCATCACTACACTAGTTCAGAACTTGCCCCCATCACTACACTAGTTAAAAACTTGCCCCCATCACTACACTAGTTCAGAACTTGCCCCATCACTACACTAGTTCAGAACTTGCCCCCATCTCTACACTAGTTCAGAACTTGCCCCATCACTACACTAGTTCAGAACTTGCCCCATCACTACACTAGTTCAGAACTTGCCCCCATCACTACACTAGTTCAGAACTTGCCCCCATCACTACACTAGTTCAGAACTTGCCCCCATCACTACACTAGTTCAGAACTTGCCCCCATCACTACACTAGTTCAGAACTTGCCCCCATCACTACACTAGTTCAGAACTTGCCCCCATCACTACACTAGTTCAGAACTTGCCCCCATCACTACACTAATTCAGAACTTGCCCCCATCACTACACTAGTTCAGAACTTGCCCCCATCACTACACTAATTCAGAACTTGCCCCCATCACTACACTAGTTCAGAACTTGCCCCCATCACTACACTAATTCAGAACTTGCCCCCATCACTACACTAGTTCAGAACTTGCCCCATCACTACACTAGTTCAGAACTTGCCCCCATCACTACACTAGTTCAGAACTTGCCCCCATCACTACACTAATTCAGAACTTGCCCCCATCACTACACTAGTTCAGAACTTGCCCCCATCACTACACTAATTCAGAACTTGCCCCCATCACTACACTAGTTCAGAACTTGCCCCCATCACTACACTAATTCAGAACTTGCCCCATCACTACACTAGTTCAGAACTTGCCCCATCACTACACCAGTTCAGAACTTGCCCCCATCACTACACTAGTTCAGAACTTGCCCCCATCACTGCACTAGTTCAGAACTTGCCCCCATCACTACACTAGTTCAGAACTTGCCCCATCACTACACTAGTTCAGAACTTGCCCCCATCACTACACCAGTTCAGAACTTGCCCCCATCACTACACTAGTTCAGAACTTGCCCCATCACTACACTAATTCAGAACTTGCCCCCATCACTACACTAGTTCAGAACTTGCCCCCATCACTACACCAGTTCAGAACTTGCCCCCATCACTACACTAGTTCAGAACTTGCCCCCATCACTACACTAGTTCAGAACTTGCCCCCATCACTGCACTAGTTCGTTGCCTTGACAGACTCACTGAGTTCAACTTTAATATGAAAATTTTAAGCTGAAATTGACCTGAAGTTACAGACAGAGCAGCGATTTTTCAATACAAACTGAACTGGAGTCAATGGAGCTGGAAGCGCGCCCACGCTCACTTCCTGTTCGGAACGCCGCGGTTACAACGTTAGCTCCGTCCGTCTACATTTACAATCTGTGAAAGCACCAGTACGTTTCTGTCAGATCCAGAATTGCAGAAACGTTGAGCTTCGTCTTAGAAAAGTCCCAAGTCTCAACTTTAAACACAATTTACAGCGAAAATAAGAAGTCATAAACGACGTCATTCCTCTCCGCTTTTACCGTTCTTATTGGATTCTTGGGTGTCGTCAGTTTTTCCTCAAATCCGTTGGTATAAATCGCGCAGAGAAATCGTCCGTCTGCGGCGAAGTCGGAGCCAAGTCCAAACCGGGAGCAGCTGTTTGTCTCTGATCTCCACAAACTCACTTTTTTGTCTTTAAATATCACGGAGAATTGGAAAAAGAAACGTCGGGATGGAGCCAAAAGATCCTTAAAGTCGCAAAGGTCCAAAGTTCCTCCTCACGTCCTTAATGCACGAGTTTTTAACGTGTTTTTTTTTTCTTTTTTCAAGGTTTATTTATTCACAAACATCTTGTGTACCACGTTTACCCGACAGGTCTTTGTTATTTTAAAGTTGTAGCTCCTGAGTTGTGCTTCCTGATAGAAAACTCTGCAGCGGCGGAGGGATATACGAGGAAATAGTCCCTCAACGTGCGACGATTCATTATTTTACACGTGGACACATGAAATAAAAACAGATAAATAATCTTAACTTTATTCCTTTTCTGAACCAAAAGGACTTTATTTTCTGCATAAAGCGTTTTAAGTGACGCAGACAGGAAATAAATAATGACAAAAAAAGAAACATTTATACAATTAAATGATAGAAATAAAGTAAGTGATAAATAAAACTACATAAAAAAATACATGAATAAATAAATAAAATTAAATAAAATTAAATTTAATAAGATTGTAAAAAATAAAAATAAAAAAGGTTTTTCACAATTTTAAGAGACCAGGACTAATCCAGGACTAATCCAGGACTAAACCAGGACTAAACCAGGACTAAACCAGGACTAAACCAGGACTAAAGCAGAACTAAACCAGGACTAACGCAGAACAGTGGCCATACCGGCTCGTCAGAGCCTGAACCTGTCAGATCTCAGAAGCTCAGCAGGGCCGGGCCTGGTCAGTACTTGGATGGAGACACTGGGAATTCCAGGTGCCACAGTGGGGCCAGTGGCAAAAACTGTCGTTGTGTCCTTAGGCAAGACACTTCACCCACATTGCCTAGTATGAAAGTGGTGTGTGCGTGAGTGTTGGTGGTGGTCGGAGGGGCCGATGGCACAGATTGGAGCCTCGCTCCCGTCAGTCTGCCCCAGGGCAGCTGTGGCTACAATAGTAGTTTACACCACCGGGTCTGGAGTGAATGAATAATGCTGTAAAGAGTCTCTGAGTGTCCAGAAAAGTGCTGTATAAAACTGATGCATTATTATTATTAACTAAACCAGGACTAAACCAGGAGTAAACCAGGACTAAAGCAGGACTAAAGCAGGACTAAACCAGGACTAAAGCAGGACTAAACCAGGACTAAACCAGGACTAAACCAGGACTAAACCAGGACTAAAGCAGGACTAAACCAGGACTAAACCAGGACTAAACCAGGACTAAACCAGAACTAAACCAATAAAGTTCCAGGGCCCGGTACCGGGCCTTTGGTCATAAATAGCCAATACCGAGCGACACACACGTGACCCAACTTGAGACACCAACACATGTAACACATCAGTAAAAAGCTACGGCTCTCGTCTTTCCGACCATGAACACCATTTAGAGTTACAACAATCACAGCACCTGCACCAAAACATTTTTCAAACCGCACCCCGATACTAGTAATTTGGCGTTCCCTTTGAAGGAGGTCTATGGTCCAAACATTGATCCTTCCCCCCAAGTTTAGGCATCGTTCTGTCCGTAACAGTCCAGAGAATATAATCCGAAAAAGCCATAAATTCCAAAAACCAGATCCACAGGGGACAAAGACTGCAGCAATTCTGTTCATAAAAAAATAGTAACTGCCATTTTTCTCCCTGTTTTTCTCCGATTCTTTTATTGGTTATACTTAGAGTATTTTTTTCTTTTGTGGTAGAAAATACAGAATGTTACCTTTCCAAAATGCCCAAACTTTTACGTATACGCCAAAGGGTTCAAGAACAGCTTTAATTTGAAACTTTTATTTTATTTTTCAGGCGTTTTAGTCAAAAATACCCAGATTTTTAAAGGTCTAAACCAGGACTAAACCGGGTCTAAACCAGGACTAAACCAGGACTAAACGAGGACTAAAGCAGGACTAAACCAGGACTAAACCAGGACTAAACGAGGCATAAAGCAGGACTAAATTAGGTCTAAACCACGTCTAAACCAGGACTAAACCAGGACTAAACGAGGACTAAAGCAGGACTAAACTCGGTCTAAACCAGGACTAAACCAGGACTAAACGAGGCCTAAAGCAGGATTAAACTAGGTCTAAACCAGGACTAAACCAGGACTAAACGAGGCCTAAAGCAGGACTAAACTAGGTCTAAACCAGGACTAAACCAGGACTAAACGAGGCCTAAAGCAGGACTAAGCTACGTCTAAACCAGGACTAAACCAGGACTAAACCAGGTCGAAACCAGGACTAAACTAGGTCTAAACCAGGACTAAAGCAGGTCTAAACCAGGACTAAACCAGGTCTAAACCAGGACAAAAGCAGGACTAAACCAGGACTAAACCAGGACTAAAGCAGAACTAAACCAGGACTAAACCAGGACTAAACCATGACTAAACCAGGACTAAATCAGGCCTAAAGCAGAATCAAACCAGAACTAAACCAGGACTCACCATGAGTCCCAGGTTGGAGCAGAGCAGCCACAGACGGGTCCATCGGAACAGCTCCAGGCTCCACCTCCTCACAGCCATGACCCACAATGCACTAGGCCATCTGGACACCTGCAAGACACAGACACACATCAGGACTCCACCCCGCAACCTTTTGGTGAGAGGGCAGACGCAGGACTCCACCCCGTGACCTCCTGGTGAGAGGGCAGACGGTGCAGCTTCCTCGGGGCTGCAGGTATCAGACTTTCGTCGTTTGGCAGCTGCAGTTTGGATATTTTCAGATCTGAATGTTGCTCCTCGAGGCGCAGAGTCTCACAGTTTCACATTTACAAACCAAACACAACAACACTCTTCTTTTCTCTCCCCTTTTCCCTCTCTTCTTTCCTCCTTTGCTTAAAATGCTCCACATAATCCTGCCTTTTTTTTAATAACAGTAATAACAGACAAATCAGGCGCCTTCAGGTTTGATTGAGGGCAGGGGATAGTTCTGGTTTAGTCCTGGTTTAGTCCTGGTTTATTCCTGGTTTACACTTGGTTTAGTCCTGGTTTAGACCTGGTTTAGTCCTGGTTTGGTCCTGGTTTAGTCCTGGTTTATTCCTGGTTTATTCCTGGTTTAGTCCTGGTTTACACTTGGTTTAGTCCTGGTTTAGTCCTGGTTTAGTCCTGGTTTATTCCTGGTTTAGTCCAGGTTTAGTCCGGGTTTAGTCCGGGTTTAGTCCGGGTTTAGTCCTGGTCCAGTCCTGGATTAGTCCTGGTTTAGTCCTGGTTTAGACCTGGTTTAGACCTGGTTTAGTCCTGGTTCAGTCCTGTTTTAGTCCTGGTTTAGTCCTGGTTTATTCCTGGTTTATTCCTGGTTTAGTCCTGGTTTATTCCTGGTTTACACTTGGTTTAGTCCTGGTTTAGTCCTGGTTTAGTCCTGGTTTAGTCCTGGTTTAGACCTGGTTTAGTCCTGGTTTGGTCCTGGTTTAATCCTGGTTTAGTCCTGGTTCAGTCCTGGTTTAGTCCTGGTTCAGTCCTGGTTTAGTTCTGGTTTATTCCTGGTTTAGTCCAGGTTTAGTCCGGGTTTAGTCCGGGTTTAGTCCTGGTCCAGTCCTGGATTAGTCCTGGTTTAGTCCTGGTTTAGACCTGGTTTAGACCTGGTTTAGTCCTGGTTCAGTCCTGTTTTAGTCCTGGTTTAGTCCTAGTTTAGTCCTGGTTTAGTCCTGGTTTAGTCCTAGTTTAGTCCTGGTTTAGTCCTGGTTTAGTCCTGGTCTAGTCCTGGTTTAGTCCTGTTTTAGTCCTGGTTTAGCCCTGGTTTAGTCCTGGTTTAGTCCTGGTTTAGTCCTAGTTTAGTCCTGGTTTAGACCTGCTTTAGTCCTGGTTTAGTCCTGGTTTAGTCCTGGTTTAGACCTGGTCCATTCCTGGTTTAGTCCCGTTTTAGTCCTGGCTTTAGCCCTGGTTTAGTCCTGGTTTAGTCCTCGTTTAGTCCTAGTCCACTCCTGGTTTAGTCCTGTTTTAGTCCTGGTTTAGTCTTAGTTTAGTCCTGGTTTAGACCTGGTTTAGCCCTGGTTTAGTCCTGGTTTAGTCCTGGTTTAGTCCTAGTTTAGTCCTGGTTTAGACCTGGTTTAGTCCTGGTTTAGTCCTGGTTTAGTCCTGGTTTAGTCCTAGTTTTGTCCTGGTTTAGTCCTGGTTTAGTCCTGGTCCAGTCCTGGTTTCGTCCTGTTTTAGTCCTGGTTTAGCCCTGGTTTACTCCTGGTTTAGTCCTGGTTTAGTCCTGGTTTAGTCCTGGTTTAGGCCTGGTTTAGGCCTGGTTGATTTAGTCCTGGTTTAGTTCTGGTTTAGTCCTGGTTTGGTTTAGTCCTGGGTTAGCCCTGGTTTAGTCCTGGTTCAGTCCTGGTTCAGTCCTGGTTTGGTTTAGTCCTGGTTAAGTCCTGGTTTAGTCCTGGTTTAGTCCTGGTTTAGTCCTGGTTTGGTTTAGTCCTGGTTTAGTCCTGGTTTAGTCCTGGTTTACTCCTGGTTTAGTCCTGGTTTAGTCCTGGTTTAGGCCTGGTTTAGGCCTGGTTGATTTAGTCCTGGTTTAGTTCTGGTTTAGTCCTGGTTTGGTTTAGTCCTGGGTTAGTCCTGGTTTAGTCCTGGTTCAGTCCTGGTTTAGTCCTGGTTTGGTTTAGTCCTGGTTAAGTCCTGGTTTAGTCCTGGTTTAGTCCTGGTTTAGTCCTGGTTTGGTTTAGTCCTGGTTTAGTCCTGGTTTAGTCCTAGTTTAAACCTGGTTTTTACCTGGCATAGTCCTGGTTTAGTCCTGGTTTAGACCTGATATAGTCCTGGTTTAGACTTAAATAGTCCTGCTTTAGACCTGGTTTAGTCCTAGTTTAGTTCTAATTGGTCACAAACACAGACACTGGGACATTTCTTGTATAAAACTGAAACAAATCAGTGTTTTTGTATAAATACTTTGGGACAGGGGGACACAGGGCTCAGGACTGGGACTGTCCCGGGTAAAGAGGGACGTCTGGACACTTTATTTTGTTCCTCGGCATTCCTGTCTTTCTTGTCGTTCCTGTCTTTCCTGTCTTTCCAGTCGTTCCTGTCGTTCCTGTCTTTCCAGTCGTTCCTGTCGTCCCTGTCGTCCCTGTCGTTCCTGTCGTCCCTGTCGTCCCTGTCATTCCTGTCTTTCCTGTCCTTCCTGTCCATCCTTTCTTTCCTGTTGTCCCTGTCTTTCCTGTCCTTCCTGTCGTTCCTGTCGTTTCTGTCGTTTCTGTCGTTCCTGTCGTCCCTGTCGTTCCTGTCGTTCCTGTTGTCCCTGTCGTTCCTGTCGTCCCTGTCATCCCTGTCGTCCCTGTCGTTCCTGTCGTCCCTGTCGTTCCTGTCTTTCCTGTCGTCCCTGTCGTTCCTGTCGTCCCTGTCGTCCCTGTCTTTCCTCTCCTTCCTGTCATCCCTGTCGTTCCTGTCTTCCCTGTCGTCCCTGTCGTTCCTGTTGTCCCTGTCGTCCCTGTCATTCCTGTCTTTCCTGTCCTTCCTGTCCATCCTGTCTTTCCTGTTGTCCCTGTCTTTCCTGTCCTTCCTGTCGTTCCTGTCGTTTCTGTCGTTTCTGTCGTTCCTGTCGTCCCTGTCGTTCCTGTCGTTCCTGTTGTCCCTGTCGTTCCTGTCGTCCCTGTCATCCCTGTCGTTCCTGTCGTCCCTGTCGTTCCTGTAGTTTCTGTCTTTCCTGTCGTCCCTGTCGTTCCTGTAGTTTCTGTCTTTCCTGTCGTTCCTGTCGTCCCTGTTGTCCCTGTCGTTCCTGTCGTCCCTGTCGTCCCTGTCGTCCCTGTCGTTCCTGTCGTCCCTGTCGTCCCTGTCGTCCCTGTCTTTCCTGCCTTTCCTGTCTTTCCTGTAGTTTCTGTCTTTCCTGTCGTCCCTGTCGTTCCTGTAGTTTCTGTCTTTCCTGTCGTTCCTGTCGTCCCTGTCGTCCCTGTCGTTCCTGTCGTCCCTGTCGTCCCTGTCGTCCCTGTCGTTCCTGTCGTCCCTGTCGTTCCTGTAGTTTCTGTCTTTCCTGTCTTCCCTGTCGTTCCTGTAGTTTCTGTCTTTCCTGTCGTCCCTGTCGTTCCTGTAGTTTCTGTCTTTCCTGTCGTTCCTGTCGTCCCTGTCGTCCCTGTCGTTCCTGTCGTCCCTGTCGTCCCTGTCGTCCCTGTCGTTCCTGTCGTCCCTGTCGTCCCTGTCGTCCCTGTCTTTCCTGCCTTTCCTGTCTTTCCTGTTGTTCCTGTCGTCCCTGTCGTCCCTGTCGTTCCTGTCGTCCCTGTCGTCCCTGTCGTTCCTGTCGTTTCTGTCGTTTCTGTCGTTCCTGTCGTTTCTGTCGTTCCTGTCGTCCCTGTCGTCCCTGTCGTTCCTGTCATCCCTGTCGTCCCTGTCGTCCCTGTCGTTCCTGTCATCCCTGTCGTCCCTGTCGTTCCTGTCGTCCCTGTCGTCCCTGTCGTTCCTGTAGTTTCTGTCTTTCCTGTCGTCCCTGTCGTTCCTGTAGTTTCTGTCTTTCCTGTCGTTCCTGTCGTCCCTGTCGTCCCTGTCGTTCCTGTCGTCCCTGTCGTCCCTGTCGTCCCTGTCGTTCCTGTCGTCCCTGTCGTTCCTGTAGTTTCTGTCTTTCCTGTCGTCCCTGTCGTTCCTGTAGTTTCTGTCTTTCCTGTCGTTCCTGTCGTCCCTGTCGTCCCTGTCGTTCCTGTCGTCCCTGTCGTCCCTGTCGTCCCTGTCGTTCCTGTCATCCCTGTCGTCCCTGTCGTCCCTGTCTTTCCTGCCTTTCCTGTCTTTCCTGTTGTTCCTGTCGTCCCTGTCGTCCCTGTCGTTCCTGTCGTCCCTGTCGTCCCTGTCGTTCCTGTCGTTTCTGTCGTTTCTGTCGTTCCTGTCGTTTCTGTCGTTCCTGTCGTCCCTGTCGTCCCTGTCGTTCCTGTCATCCCTGTCGTCCCTGTCGTCCCTGTCGTTCCTGTCATCCCTGTCGTCCCTGTCGTTCCTGTCGTCCCTGTCGTCCCTGTCGTTCCTGTAGTTTCTGTCGTTCCTGTCGTCCCTGTCGTCCCTGTCGTTCCTGTCGTCCCTGTCGTCCCTGTCTTTCCTGTCGTCCCTGTCTTTCCTGTCGTCCCTGTCGTCCCTGTCGTCCCTGTCGTTCCTGTCGTCCCTGTCGTTCCTGTCGTTTCTGTCGTTCCTGTCGTCCCTGTCGTCCCTGTCGTTCCTGTCGTCCCTGTCGTCCCTGTCTTTCCTGTCGTTCCTGTAGTTTCTGTCTTTCCTGTCGTTCCTGTCTTTCCTGTCGTCCCTGTCGTTCCTGTCGTTCCTGTCGTCCCTGTCGTTCCTGTCGTCCCTGTCGTCCCTGTCGTCCCTGTCGTCCCTGTCGTTCCTGTCGTCCCTGTCGTCCCTGTCGTTCCTGTCGTTTCTGTCGTTTCTGTCGTTCCTGTCGTTTCTGTCGTTCCTGTCGTCCCTGTCGTCCCTGTCGTTCCTGTCATCCCTGTCGTCCCTGTCGTCCCTGTCGTTCCTGTCATCCCTGTCGTCCCTGTCGTTCCTGTCGTCCCTGTCGTTCCTGTCGTCCCTGTCGTCCCTGTCGTTCCTGTAGTTTCTGTCGTTCCTGTCGTCCCTGTCGTCCCTGTCGTTCCTGTCGTCCCTGTCGTCCCTGTCTTTCCTGTCGTCCCTGTCTTTCCTGTCGTCCCTGTCGTCCCTGTCGTTCCTGTCGTCCCTGTCGTTCCTGTCGTTTCTGTCGTTCCTGTCGTCCCTGTCGTCCCTGTCGTTCCTGTCATCCCTGTCGTCCCTGTCTTTCCTGTCGTTCCTGTAGTTTCTGTCGTTCCTGTCTTTCCTGTCGTCCCTGTCGTTCCTGTCGTTCCTGTCGTTCCTGTCGTCCCTGTCGTTCCTGTCGTTCCTGTCGTCCCTGTCGTCCCTGTCGTTCCTGTCATCCCTGTCGTCCCTGTCTTTCCTGTCGTTCCTGTAGTTTCTGTCGTTCCTGTCTTTCCTGTCGTCCCTGTCGTTCCTGTCGTTCCTGTCGTTCCTGTCGTCCCTGTCGTTCCTGTCGTTCCTGTCGTTCCTGTCGTCCCTGTCGTCCCTGTCGTCCCTGTCGTTCCTGTCGTTCCTGTCGTTCCTGTCGTCCCTGTCGTTCCTGTCGTTCCTGTCGTTCCTGTCGTTCCTGTCGTCCCTGTCGTCCCTGTCGTCCCTGTCGTTCCTGTCGTTCCTGTCGTCCCTGTCGTTCCTGTCGTCCCTGTCGTCCCTGTCGTCCCTGTCGTCCCTGTCGTCCCTGTCGTTCCTGTCGTCCCTGTCGTTCCTGTCGTTCCTGTCGTTCCTGTCGTCCCTGTCGTCCCTGTCGTTCCTGTCGTCCCTGTCGTCCCTGTCGTCCCTGTCGTTCCTGTCGTCCCTGTGGTCCCTGTCGTCCCTGTGGTTCCTGTGGTTCCTGTCGTCCCTGTGGTTCCTGTCGGTTCCTGTCGTTCCTGTGGTCCCTGTGGTTCCTGTCGCCCCTGTCGCCCCTGTGGTTCCTGTCGGTCCTGTCGTCCCTGTCGTCCCTGTCGTTCCTGTCGTCCCTGTCGTCCCTGTCGTCCCTGTCGTTCCTGTCGTTCCTGTCGTCCCTGTCGTTCCTGTCGTTCCTGTCGTTCCTGTCGTCCCTGTCGTCCCTGTCGTCCCTGTCGTCCCTGTCGTTCCTGTCGTTCCTGTCGTCCCTGTCGTCCCTGTCGTTCCTGTCGTCCCTGTCGTTCCTGTCGTCCCTGTCGTTCCTGTCGTTCCTGTCGTCCCTGTCGTCCCTGTCGTCCCTGTCGTCCCTGTCGTTCCTGTCGTTCCTGTCGTCCCTGTCGTTCCTGTCGTTCCTGTCGTTCCTGTCGTCCCTGTCGTCCCTGTCGTCCCTGTCGTCCCTGTCGTCCCTGTCGTTCTGTACATCCCGTCGTTTCTCCCGCTGAATGTTTCTTTCACAGCTTTGACCTTTGCCCTTCGCTCTGACATAACTCCTGACCTTTTTTCCTGCTGCTGCTGTGAGTGAAACCTGATGCTTTTTCCATCCGTCTGTTTTAGGGTCTGTCCTGTCCATCCTGTTTCCACGGCAACTTTATCTCTGTCCTCTCTTTCTTTTTTCTCTCTCTTCTCCCTTCCTCTCCTCCCTTCTTTTCTCCTCACTTTTCTCTCTCTCTTCCTCCCTCCCCACTCTCTCTTCTCAGTCACATTCTCCTCCCCCTCTCTCTTTTCTCTTTTACCCATCTCTCTTCTCTTTCCTTGCTTCTCTTTTCTCTCTCTCCTCTCCTCTTTCTCTTCTTTCCTCTCTCCTCTCCTCTCTCTCTTCTATCCTCTCTCTTCTCTCTCCTCTCCTCTTTCTCTTCTCTCTCTCTTCTCTCCTCTCTCCTCTATCTCCTCTCTCTCTCTCTCTTCTCTATCTTCTCTCCTCTCCTCTCTCTCCTCTCTTCTCTTTCCTCTCTCCTCTCTCTCTTCTCTCCTTCCTCTCCTCTTTCCTCCCTCTCTCTCCTCTCTCTCTTTCTTCTCCCTCTCCTCTCCTTCCCCCTCTGTCTCTTTTCTCTCAATCCTTCTCTCTCTTTCTTCTTTCTCTCCTCGCCCCTGCTTCTCTTTCCCTCTCCTCAACCCCTCTTTCTCTTTTTCTCTCTCTCAGCCTGTCTAAGCCTCACTTTCCTCCCTCTATCTCTTTTACCTCTCTTTCCTCTCTCTCTCCTCTCCTCTCCTCTCTCCTCTCCTCTCTCCTCTCTCTCCTCTCCTCTCCTCCTCTCCTCTCCTCTCCTCTCCTCTCTCTCCTATCCTCTCTCCTCTCTCCTCTCTCCTTAAATCTGTTCTTCTCATCTCTTCTTCCTCCTTTGCCCTTTCACCTCCTCCTCCTCTTTCTCTGTCTCGTCTTTATCGCCTCGTAAACTCCCTCAGAAGCTCAGACTCTTTCAACTTTTTGCTTTCCGTTCAGTATTTACCGTCGAGTCGTTTTGTCCTTTTAAAGTTTATTACGGAGGAGCAGTACGTCAAAGTCTACGGCAGAATTCACAGCGAAATATTCATATAAAGATGTTTTCATGGAGATAAAGAGGGAATATTTTACTTTTATGGGGTTCCCCGTGTTCCTGTTGTTTTTAAAAGGCCAAATTTGCTCAAAAACAACAACAATTTAACAAGTTTCACTTTCGTTTTTGTCACATCGGGTTTGTCGAGCAGATTTATTCATCCAAAACCAGTGATTTGTCCCAGTTTTTCACCAATCTGATCCCCGCCGACAGTAAAAAGAGGAAGAAACTGTCATTTGTTTGGGTAAAAATGCAAAAAATCTGCTTAAAAACAAACAAAACACAAAGAAAATGTGACTAAACCGACTCACAGGTTCATCATGGATCAATCTGCAGAATAATAATCCTGGTTTAGTCCTGGTTTAGTCCTGGTTTAGCTCTGGTTTAGCTCTGGTTTAGTCCTGGTTTAGCTCTGGTTTAGTCCTGGTTTAGTCCTGGTTTAGTCCTGGTTTAGCTCTGGTTTAGTCCTGGTTTAGTCCTGGTTTAGCTCTGGTTTAGTCCTGGTTTAGCTCTGGTTTAGTCCTGGTTTAGTGCTGGTTTAGTCCTGGTTTAGTCCTGGTTTAGATCTGGTTTAGTCCTGGTTTAGTCCTGGTTTAGCTCTGGTTTAGTCCTGGTTTAGCTCTGGTTTAGTCCTGGTTTAGTGCTGGTTTAGTCCTGGTTTAGTCCTGGTTTAGATCTGGTTTAGTCCTGGTTTAGTCCTGGTTTAGTCCTGGTTTAGTCCTGGTTTAGTGCTGGTTTAGTCCTGGTTTAGTCCTGGTTTAGATCTGGTTTAGTCCTGGTTTAGTCCTGGTTTAGTCCTGGTTTAGTCCTGGTTTAGATCTGGTTTAGTCCTGGTTTAGTCCTGGTTTAGTCCTGGTTTAGTCCTGGTTTAGTCCTGGTTTAGACCTGGTTTAGTCCTGGTTTAGATCTGGTTTAGTCCTGGTTTAGTCCTGGTTTAGTCCTGGTTTAGTCCTGGTTTAGTCCTGGTTTAGACCTGGTTTAGTCCTGGTTTAGATCTGGTTTAGTCCTGGTTTAGTCCTGGTTTAGTCCTGGTTTAGTCCTGGTTTAGACCTGGTTTAGTCCTGGTTTAGATCTGGTTTAGTCCTGGTTTAGTCCTGGTTTAGTCCTGGTTTAGTCCTGGTTTAGTCCTGGTTTAGTCCTGGTTTAGACCTGGTTTAGTCCTGGTTTAGATCTGGTTTAGTCCTGGTTTAGTCCTGGTTTAGTCCTGGTTTAGTCCTGGTTTAGACCTGGTTTAGTCCTGGTTTAGATCTGGTTTAGTCCTGGTTTAGTCCTGGTTTAGTCCTGGTTTAGACCTGGTTTAGTCCTGGTTTAGTCCTGGTTTAGTCCTGGTTTAGACCTGGTTTAGTCCTGGTTTAGTCCTGGTTTAGTCCTGGTTCTTGTTTTAAAATCAGAATAAATTGAATCTAAAGCAGTGACGTCTCCATGGAGACAGCAGGTGAAAAGTTTCATGTTGGATGTTTAATCTATTTTTAACTTTTATTTACAGTTGTCTAAAAATTTGACATTGTAATAAAAGTGTTTTTGTGATAATAAAGAACAAACATCTGAAACCAAAACCAAACGCTGAGTTTAAATCTGGAAACACTTTTTATTTCGCTCTAAACTCACTGGAGAATTATCGGAATCACATGTTTTTCCCAAATCCCGGTCCAGGTCCAGACCAGAGCCGGGTCCAGGTCCAGACCAGAGCCGGGTCCAGGTCCAGACCAGAGCCGGGTCCAGACCAGAGCCGGGTCCAGGTCCAGACCAGAGCCGGGTCCAGACCAGAGCCCGGTCCAGGTCCAGACCAGAGCCCGGTCCAGACCAGAGCCCGGTCCAGACCAGAGCCCGGTCCAGGTCCAGACCAGAGCCGGGTCCAGACCAGAGCCGGGTCCAGGTCCAGACCAGAGCCAGGTCCAGGTCCAGACCAGAGCCGGGTCCAGACCAGAGCCGGGTCCAGGTCCAGACCAGAGCCGGGTCCAGGTCCAGACCAGAGCCGGGTCCAGACCAGAGCCGGGTCCAGACCAGAGCCCGGTCCAGACCAGAGCCGGGTCCAGACCAGAGCCCGGTCCAGGTCCAGACCAGAGCCCGGTCCACACCAGAGCCCGGTCCAGACCAGAGCCGGGTCCAGACCAGAGCCCAGTCCAAACCAGAGCCGAGTTCAGGTTCAGACCAGAGCCAGGTTCAGGTTCAGACCAGAGCCCGGTCCAGGTCCAGACCAGAGCCCGGTCCAGACCAGAGCCGGGTTCAGGTCTGGTTCATGTGTTTAGACCTGGTTTAGATCTGTGTTTAGGAAGGACTTCAACAAGACTAGATCAGGACTGAACCAGGACTGAAACAGGGTCTAACCAGGACTAAACCAGGTCTAAACCAGGACTAAACCAGGTCTAAACCAGGACTAAACCAGGTCTAAACCAGGACTAAACCAGGTCTAACCCAGCAGGAAACCAGGTCTTCGCTCGCGATTCAGAATCTAAAAATCTGAACCAAACAGAAGCGGTGACAAAGCGCAGCCCTGGGGAAATCCCACTTCTCCGGGTTTGTTTTTGAAGAGGAAGAATTATATCTTGACCTGGGAGTCCAGAGTAAATCCTGGTTAAGTCCTGGGTCTGAACCCGGTCTGAGGGGGATCATCTGGAGCCCAGAGAAAACAGAGAAGATAAAAGTACAGGAGCATGAAACTGAGCAGCTAAGCATCTAAAACCACCTGTGATTGAACAAATGTAAAGAGGAGCTGTTTAATGTCACACTGTGGGACATTCCAATGACATCTCCATGGAAACAAGTAAGTGACGGGCCCCCCAACGAGAAAAGTTACACAAAGAACTGTTAAGGAGTCATGGAAGTTATTTATTCACCCCTCCACAGCTCAGGTCTGATCGTTCGACAGGAAAATAACCAAACGTTCCCCAGAAAAGTCTCCACCACAAATACAAACCCCCAGAGATAAATCGAAATAATTCCTCTGTGAATATCGTAATTATCAGGACAGAAACGTAAAGGAGGAAAGAGAAATAGTTCAAACACCTCCTCCCGCCTCCTCCTCGCTCTAGAAATCACACGTTTTTACAGCCGCTGTTGAAGTTTCCTGTCCAGACGTCATTTAGCGACGCAAACGTCAAACGACAAACGACAAACGACAAACGTCAAACGACAAACGTCAAACGACAAACGTCAAACGACAAACGTCAAACGTCAAACGACAAACGTCAAACGTCAAACGACAAACGTCAAACGACAAACGTCAAACGTCAAACGACAAACGTGAAACGTGAAACGACAAACGACAAACGTCAAACGACAAACGTCAAACGACAAACGTCAAACGACAAACGTCAAACGTCAAACGACAAACGTCAAACGACAAACGTCAAACGACAAACGTCAAACGTCAAACGACAAACGACAAACGTCAAACGTCAAACGACAAATGTCAAATGACAAACGTCAAACGTCAAACGACAAACGTGAAACGTGAAACGACAAACGACAAACGTCAAACGACAAACGTCAAACGTCAAACGACAAACGTGAAACGTGAAACGACAAACGACAAACGTCAAACGTCAAACGACAAACGACAAACGTCAAACGACAAACGACAAACGTCAAACGACAAACGACAAACGACAAACGTCAAACGACAAACGTCAAACGACAAACGACAAACGTCAAACGACAAACGTCAAACGTCAAACGACAAACGTCAAACGACAAACGTCAAACGACAAACGACAAACGTCAAACGTCAAACGACAAACGTCAAACGACAAACGTCAAACGACAAACGACAAACGTCAAACGTCAAACGACAAACGTGAAACATGAAACGACAAACGACAAACGTCAAACGTCAAACGACAAACGACAAACGTCAAACGACAAACGACAAACGTCAAACGACAAACGACAAACGACAAACGTCAAACGACAAACGTCAAACGACAAACGACAAACGTCAAACGACAAACGTCAAACGACAAACGTCAAACGACAAACGACAAACGACAAACGTGAAACGTGAAACGACAAACGACAAACGTCAAACGTCAAACGTCAAACGACAAACGTCAAACGACAAACGTCAAACGTCAAACGACAAACGACAAACGTCAAACGTCAAACGACAAACGACAAACGACAAACGTGAAACGTGAAACGTGAAACGACAAACGACAAACGACAAACGACAAACGACAAACGACAAACGTCAAACGACAAACGTCAAACGACAAACGACAAACGACAAACGACAAACGACAAACGTCAAACGACAAACGACAAACGTCAAACGTCAAACGACAAACGACAAACGTGAAACGTGAAATGACAAACGACAAACGACAAACGACAAACGTCAAACGACAAACGACAAACGACAAACGACAAACGTCAAACGTCAAACGACAAACGTCAAACGTCAAACGACAAACGACAAACGTCAAACGACAAACGACAAACGACAAACGTCAAACGTCAAACGACAAACGTCAAACGTCAAACGACAAACGTCAAACGACAAACGACAAACGTCAAACGACAAACGACAAACGTCAAACGACAAACGACAAACGTCAAACGACAAACGACAAACGACAAACGACAAACGACAAGCGTCAAACGCGTCAAGCGACAAACGACAAACGCGTCAAGCGTCAAGCGACAAGCGACAAGCGTCAAGCGACAAACGACAAACGACATAACGCGTCAAACGACAAACGCGTCAAACGTCAAACGACAAGCGTCAAGCGACAAACGACAAACGCGTCAAGCGACAAACGACAAACGTCAAACGACAAACGACAAACGACAAACGTCAAACGTCAAACGACAAACGTCAAACGACAAACGTCAAACGACAAACGACAAACGACAAACGTCAAACGACAAACGACAAACGTCAAACGACAAACGACAAACGACAAACGTCAAACGACAAACGTCAAACGACAAACGACAAACGTCAAACGTCAAACGACAAACGACAAACGACAAACGTCAAACGACAAACGACAAACGACAAACGACAAACGTCAAACGACAAACGACAAACGACAAACGTCAAACGACAAACGACAAACGTCAAACGACAAACGTCAAACGACAAACGACAAACGTCAAACGACAAACGACTAAGGACTAAACCAGGTGTAAACAGGTCTAAACCAGGTCTAAACCAGGACTAAACCAGATCTACACCAGGACTAAAAGCAGGTCTAAATCAGGACTAAATCAGGTCTTAACCAGGTCTAAACAAGGTCTAAACCAGGTCTAAACCAGGACTAAAAGCAAGTCTTAACCAGGTCTAAAAGAGGACTACACCAGATCTAAACCAGGACTAAACCAGGTCTAAACCAGGTCTAAACCACATATAAACCTGGACTAAAACCACGTATAAACCAGGACTAAAACCAGGTGTGAATCAGGACTAAAAACAGGTCTAAATCAGGACTAAAACCAGGTCTAAACCAGGTCTAAATCAGGACTAAACCAGGTCTAAATCAGGACTAAACCAGGTCTAAATCAGGACTAAACCAGGTCTAAATCAGGTCTAAACCAGGTCTAAATCAGGACTAAACCAGGACTAAATCAGGACTAAACCAGGACTAAATCAGGTCTAAACCAGGACTAAATCAGGACTAAACCAGGACTAAATCAGGTCTAAACCAGGACTAGATCATTTCACTACTTTTGAGTCATTTTCTGGTAGATTAAAGTGTTTAGATGTGACTTTTTCTCCACCACGTCCACAGTTTTGTTCGGTCTGCGTCTCTTCAACGCCGTTTTGAACTTTCACTGTCGACTTGAAGCTAAAAAACAATCGTCCGAACAAAAGCTGAAAACAGAAACACAGAATCTGAGTGGAAATAAACCCGGCCGTGTCTCTGCACTACTGTTCTGGCCTGGTTTGTTTCTCCATCACTTCCACATGTCTGAAGGTCAAACCCCAGGGTCCGTTTTAAACATTCTCCACATTACGCTGCGTTTTCTTTGTTTCTCTTCATGGGAAACACCTGGAGCCGCATTTCGCTCACATGTGTTTTTGGACTCGGCGTTGGCAGATTTTCGGGGAGAAACGAGCAGCAGAGGCTCTAAAACGAGCCAGAAGAGAAGCAGAAACAGCGGACTTCAAACGGCTCGTGTTGGTGTTGACGCCAGATTCGACGAAATTAACCAAAGAAAAACGTTACAGGATGAAGTTCGGGCATTACGGAGGGCAGAAAAGCCCTCGCCTCACAGCCAGGAGGTTCCCGGTTCGACTCCGGTGCCTTTTTGTGAGGAGATTGCATGTTCTACCTGTGCCTGTTGCCCCAAAACCTGCACAACGGGTGCAATCCTCCAGCAAAAGTAATAGATCTGGTTTAGACCTGGTTTAGTCCTGGTTTAGACCTGGTGTAGTCCTGATTTAGACCTGGTTTAGACCTGGTTTAGACCTTGTTTAGACCTGGTGTAGTCCTGATTTAGACCTGGTTTAGACCTGGTTTAGTCCTGGTTTAGTCCTGGTTTAGTCCTGGTTTAAACCTGGTTTAGACCTGGTGTAGTCCTGATTTAGACCTGGTTTAGACCTGTTTAGTCCTGGTTTAGACCTGGTGTAGTCCTGGTTTAGACCTGGTTTAGACCTGGTGTAGTCCTGGTTTAGGCCTTGCGTAGTCCTGGTTTAGTCCTGGTTTAGTCCTGGTTTAAACATGGTTTAGACCTGATTTTAGTCCCAATTTAGACCTGGTGTAGTCCTGGTTAAGACCTGGTTTAGACCTGGTGTAGTCCTGATTTAGACCTGGTTTAGACCTGTTTAGTCCTGGTTTAGACCTGGTGTGGTCCTGGTTTAGACCTGGTTTAGACCTTGTTTAGACCTGGTGTAGTCCTGATTTAGACCTAGTTTAGACCTGGTTTAGACCTGGTTTAGTCCTGGTTTAGTCCTGGTTTAGACCTTGTTTAGACCTGGTGTAGTCCTAATTTAGACCTGGTTTAGAGCTGGTTTAGACCTGGTTTTAGTCCTGATTTAGACCTGGTTTAGACCTGGTTTAGACCTGATTTAGACCTGTTTAGTCCTGGTTTAGACCTGGTGTAGTCCTGGTTTAGTCCTGGTTTAGTCCTGATTTAGACCTGGTTTAGACCTGGTTTTAGTCCTGATTTAGACCTGGTGTAGTCCTGGTTTAGACCTGGTTTAGACCTGGTTTAGACCTGGTTTTGGTCTTAATTTAGACCTGATTTAGACCTGGTTTAGACCTGGTTTTAGTCTTAATTTAGACCTGGTTTAGACCTGGTTTAGAGCTGGTTTAGACCTGGTTTAGACCTGGTTTAGAGCTGGTTTAGACCTGGTTTAGTCCTGGTTTAGACCTGGTTTAGACCTGGTTTAGACCTGGTTTTGGTCTTAATTTAGACCTGGTTTAGACCTGGTTTAGACCTGGTTTAGTCCTGGTTTAGTCCTGGTTTCGTCCTGGTTTAGTCCTGGTTCAGTCCTGGTTTAGTCCTGGATTTAGTCCTGGTTTAGTCCTGGTTTAGTCCTGGTTCAGTCCTGGTTTAGTCCTGGTTCAGTCCTGGTTTAGACCTGGTTTAGTCCTGGTTTAGTCCTGGTTTAGTCCTTTTCTTGGAATAATCTTAATAATCTTACACATTTCACAGTCATTTGGTAAAAATCCCTTAAAACACATTTGTGAACTGCACTTTGAACTAGTCCAGGGTCTCGGGCCTTTTTTCCTCCGGTGAGAAACCAAAACACAGGAGAGAGACTCGTTTTAGTCACCGGAAGAAACTGAGAAAGTCCGAGATCCACGGCGGGTTTGGACGAGGTGCAGTTCAGACGCACCTGAAGTGAACCAAATCTGTTTTTTCCGCCCCGTTGTGACTTTTATCAGATCTTTTAATGACCGAACGACACAGATCCGATTTTTACAAGTGTGACGCAGGAAACTCGGATCTGTGCTCCAAAAACCGGCACAGATCCGAGTTTCTGACGTGTTCCGAGCTGCTGCTGTGGCGTCGCCGTGTCTCCAGTGCTCACGCCGGACACTTTAAAGTACAATTCTGGGGTAAAAACGCCCTATTTTAAGTGAAATTATCTGCCACTGCAATAAGAAACTTTCACTCACCAAGTTTTCTTAACCTCCTGAGACCCTGTGGCCCCACACGAGGACATTACATTTTTGCCTCTTAGCACCATGATTTTCAATTATTTTAAACTTTCACCTGTAATCAACTAAAAACCTCTACAGCAGCTCCCGAAAGTAAAAAAAAAACTGCATGGTAAAGTTTAGATGCAAAATTTATGAATAAAACCAATGTATTTATGTACAATAATGTCTCTTCGTGTATCTTAATGTATCTTCATTTGGCATTAAAATTTGACACATTTTATTGACCACAGCAGACGAGAGCCTCAGGAAATGTCATGTCCTCGTTTGAAGACATTGGGACTATGTTATATTATTGATTGTACATGTTGTTAGGTAAACTTGGGAATATTTAGATGAGTTTACAGTTATAAATTGCTGGACGTTTCTGCTGCTATAGGGAAACTGCTGCCTGTCTCCACTTTTTGCACCTCTACTTTTTTTGTAACGATTGAAAACCAGAAAAAATTAAAACTGTGGACCACATTTTCAGGCCTTTTTGTGTGTTTTTAACCTCACTCACTGAACCCCAACCCGCTCACGGTCGACCTGCGTCACATTTGGCAGGTTTAGGGCTTGAAATAAACAGCTAATTGCTGTTTGTTTGTTTTTTGTAATTTATTTATACATTTTAATGCTTTTACATTTTTTAACCAATGGTGTCATACAGAAGACTTACTTAGTAGGTCCTACTTATCCCAAATAGCAAGAAGAAAAGAAAAATGGACACCAGACAAAAGCTCGGGTCTCAGGAGGTTAAAACAAGACGAAATATGAAACGTAATAAAAATAAAAAATAAAAGCTTTTGGACACATTTTTCACTTTAAAATAAGAAAATCTCTCCAGGTTTTCACAAATCTCCAATAATCTAAGTTTGACCTGATCTAAAATAAAGCAGAAAACACGGATTCTAAGCATAAATTAAGCTGGGAAATCTTAAAACTAGAAAATAAACCAGTTATTGACGGTTTTATTCTTGATTTTAGTGAATGAATCTTAAGGAAATTCTGCATTTATTTATTCTAAGACCAGTCACCATTTGGGAACATAAACACTGCAATAAAAGGCCTATCAAAAAAGAGAAAAAAATACCAATTTTGAGGTAAAAATGCCCTATTTTAAGTGAAATTATCTGCCAGTGCCAAGTTTTCTTAAAACAAGACTAAATATGAATCTTGTTCTAAGCAGAAAACATGAGTTTCAAGTATTTATGGCAAGATTTTTCCCCTTATTGGTTTGAGGAGGAAGTTAAAGAGGCTTAACCTGGACTGAGTTCATATAAAAAGTGCTTAGAATAAGTTGTAATATCTAAATGGATGGAATATCTTGAAAGAAGTAAAAAAAACCCTCATCTTATTAAGTAAAGAAAACCTTAAAATTGATCTTTTAAGACAAATCTGCTTAATTCAAGTCAGTTTAATTATGCTAGAAAATCCTTTTTTGCACAAACAAGTCGCATCTAATTGGAAATGTGAACGAGCTCGCAAAAAAAACAGATTTCACAAAAAAATCCACACTGAGCTTTAAGCCCTGCAGTCCAAGCGCAGTCTTAGATGTTTATTACACATAAACCACCATCTGTTTATTAGTGCACAAAATTTAGTCCATTTATAAAGGTGCTGAATCAGACTTTACTTATTAAAGTTCTTCAGAAATCCTTTGGCGACTGGGAAGAAGGTGGAGAATTACCGAACGATTCATGTAGAAACTGAACTTTCCCGACACTGGACACAAGCAGGTTTAACCCACAATACTTCAGAGCTGATCCTTCCCAACGTGTCCAGAGTGTTTAAACAGCCTGAAAAATGTCCCATGGCGGAGCTTTAAACGGAGGTCAGGCCTGCGCTCCGTGGGTCTGAGCGAACACTTGTGTTATGATCATCTGCACATGTTCTGGACACATCTGTTTTCCACGCTCTTCTTCTTCTACTGTAAAACACGAGCACTTCCCAGAGACCCACAGAAACAGAAACGCTGAACACACACGGGAGCTTTGACCGCGCGATTAACCTCCCCAAAACGAGCGATTAACCTCCCCAAAACGAGCGATTAACCTCCCCAAAACAAGCGATTAACCTCCCCAAACAGAGTGATTAACCTCCCCAAAACGAGCGATTAACCTCCCCAAACAGAGCGATTAACCTCCCCAAACAGAGCGATTAACCTCCCCAAACAGAGCGATTAACCTCCCCAAACAGAGCGATTAACCTCCCCAAACAGAGCGATTAACCTCCCCAAACAGAGCGATTAACCTCCCCAAACAGAGCGATTAACCTCCCCAAACAGAGCGATTAACCTCCCCAAACAGAGCGATTAACCTCCCCAAACAGAGCGATTAACCTCCCCAAACAGAGCGATTAACCTCCCCAAACAGAGCGATTAACCTCCCAAACAGAGCGATTAACCTCCCCAAACAGAGCGATTAACCTCCCCAAACAGAGCGATTAACCTCCCCAAACAGAGCGATTAACCTCCCCAAACAGAGCGATTAACCTCCCCAAACAGAGCGATTAACCTCCCCAAACAGAGCGATTAACCTCCCCAAACAGAGCGATTAACCTCCCCAAACAGAGCGATTAACCTCCCCAAACAGAGCGATTAACCTCCCCAAACAGAGCGATTAACCTCCCCAAACAGAGCGATTAACCTCCCCAAACAGAGCGATTAACCTCCCCAAACAGAGCGATTAACCTCCCCAAACAGAGCGATTAACCTCCCCAAACAGAGCGATTAACCTCCCCAAACAGAGCGATTAACCTCCCCAAACAGAGCGATTAACCTCCCCAAACAGAGCGATTAACCTCCCCAAACAGAGCGATTAACCTCCCCAAACAGAACGATTAACCTCCCCAAACAGAGCGATTAACCTCCCCAAACAGAGCGATTAACCTCCCCAAACAGAGCGATTAACCTCCCCAAACAGAGCGATTAACCTCCCCAAACAGAGCGATTAACCTCCCCAAACAGAGCGATTAACCTCCCCAAACAGAGCGATTAACCTCCCCAAACAGAGCGATTAACCTCCCCAAACAGAGCGATTAACCTCCCCAAACAGAGCGATTAACCTCCCCAAACAGAGCGATTAACCTCCCCAAACAGAGCGATTAACCTCCCCAAACAGAGCGATTAACCTCCCCAAACAGAGCGATTAACCTCCCCAAACAGAGCGATTAAGAAAAAATTTAATTTAAAAAAATGAAAGAAAAATTTAAGAAAAAAATGAAAATGAAAATTAAAGGGAAAAAAATATGAATTATTTTGAAGAAGAAGAAACGTTTACATGATCCAGGAAGAAATTTATTCGGCTTTAAAATCAGAATAAACTCACTGACTTCAGGATTAAGTTTAATTCTGAATCATCATTTTCATCAGGAAAAGCCGCTCGTTTTGTCTTAGTCATTATCCATGGACTAAACCAGGACTAAACCAGGACTAAACCAGGACTAAACCAGGACTAAACCAGGACTAAACCAGGACTAAACCAGGACTAAAACTGGACTAAAACTGGACTAAAACTGGACTAAACCAGGACTAAACCAGGACTAAACCAGGACTAAACCAGGACTAAACCAGGACTAAACCAGGACTAAAACTGGACTAAAACTGGACTAAAACTGGACTAGAACTGGACTAAAACTGGACTAAAGCAGGACTAAACCAGGACTAAACCAGGACTAAACCAGGACTAAACCAGGACTAAACCAGGACTAAACAAGGACTAAACCAGGACTAAAACTGGACTAAAACTGGACTAGAACTGCACTAAAACTGGACTAAAACTGGACTAAAACTGGACTAGAACTGCACTAAAACTGGACTAAAACGTGGACTAAAACTGGACTAAAGCAGGACTAAAACTGGACAATAACGGGTTCAAAATGGACAAAACCGGGACGAAAACTTGGACTAAAACTGCACTAAAAGTGGACTAAACATGGCCTAAACCAGGACTAAAACTGGACTAGAACTGCACTAAAACTGGACTAAAACTGGACTAAACCAGGCCTAAAACTGGACTAAAAGTGGACTAAACATGGCCTAAACCAGGACTAAAACTGGACTAGAACTGGACTAGAACTGGACTAGAACTGCACTAAAACTGGACTAAACCAGGACTAAAACTGGACTAAACCAGGACTAAAACTGGACTAAACCAGGACTAAAACTGGACTAAACCAGGCCTAAAACTGGACTAAACCAGGACTAAAACTGGACTAAACCAGGACTAAAACTGGACTAAACCAGGACTAAAACTGGACTAAACCAGGACTAAAACTGGACTAAACCAGGCCTAAAACTGGACTAAACCAGGACTAAACCTGGCCTATAACGGGATAGGCAGAGGAAAATTAATGGATGGAGTTTTCCTTAAGACTTCAGCATTTACCTGGACTTTTTAAAGCAGAATTAATTCTTCTACAGAATTAAAACTCTCACGTAAACGTCTTTAATATGAAATGACCTGAACATTTGTGTTTCTTGCAGCTCCTTCGGGTCTGAGTTTTAGTTTGGTTCATTTTTGTGTCCTTCACTGGATAAAACCATATGTAGGTGAGTTAAAATGACTTAAATTGAGCATATTTTACTTTATTTGAGCAGATTCAAGTCCAAGTATCTGCCAGTGGAATCAGTGTTTTTGTCTTAATTCAACCAACATTTGATTTAGTTTCTTATTTTAAGCCCAAAAAGTTGTTTTTCTCGTTCCACTGGCAGATTATTTTACTCGTCAAGTGAAATGTACTCAAATCCTGATCAAACTTTCTTAATTTAAGTCATCTTAACTCGACTAGATTTGGTTTTCTGCGGCGATTTTGTGACGTAATTGAAGTTTTGTTCCATGATAAATCAGATGCCTAAATGTGCGGTTTGTTTTCTCGTCAGAACAGAACAGGTGATTTCTGAGCCTGCAGGACGCTATAACTGTATCACTTATAACTCTATGGAAATGAGAGACAAGAACGAGCCTGTTCACACATACTGTTCACTCTCACACACACACACACACATCTGCAAAGCTCCAGTGTGAATCTGCCTCTGCTGATTTACATTAACCCCAAACTGCCCCCACCCCCAAATCAAACTAACCTCGCGTCGCCTGAATCGTCGCACACTGAGGGACTATTTTCTCACGTATCACTACGCCGCTGCCGAGCGACAACTCACTGCTGCTGCTGTTCACTTGCCTCTCCCCACCTGGACTTTTTTTCTACTGCCCCTTTTACCCCTAATGAAGTGTTCTGCCTCCTTTTGTTCAGTCCAACCTGTTATTTCACATCTGCTGCTGTAGTTGTGTCATGAGGCTGTGAGAAAAGCCACAGGACCAGAAATAGAGATGAAAAAAACACAGAAAATAAAATTCACTCTTTTATACAAAACCCACAGCAAACATGTACACTGCAAAAAGGATTTTCTAGCATAGTTAAACTGACTTGAATTAAGCAGATTCATCTTAAAAGATCAATTTTAAGATTGTTTTACTTAATAAGATGATTTTTTTTTAACTTGTTTCAAGATATTCCTCCTGATTTATCTTATCTCGATATTACAACTTATTCTAAGCACTTTTTATATGAACTCAGTCCAGGTTAAGCCTCTTTAACTTCCTTCTCAAACCAATAAGGGGAAAAATCTGTCCATAAATACTTGAAACTCGTGTTTTCTGCTTAGAACAAGTCTTGTTTTAAGAAAACTTCGTAAGTGAAAAGTTCTTACTGCACTGGCAGAAAATTTCACTTAAAATAGGGCATTTTTACCTCAAAATTGGTGGGGTTTTTTTGTTTGTTTTTTATAGGCCTTTTTTGCAGTGTAGAAACAACTTTTTGGACATAAAAATGCTTAATTTAGGGCCTGAGCTACAAAAATGCTAAATCTCAAGTCTGTAAGTAAATTAAAAATCTCCTTATTGCCCTAAAAACAAAAAAAGTGCAGTGGCTCCATGACTTTCCTGGTCCAGTCCTGGAAACAGCTCCTGTCAGGTCCAGGGCCAGAGCCACAGCACTTCTGCATTTCCAGGGTGGAAATTACATTTGGATTTGTTCATTTGGACTGAAATAAACCTTTAAATAAAAATAGAAAGAGATGCACAATTATGCAAATTAATTGTCCATTTATTTGAGAAAAAACTGCACTTAGAGCGACTTTTTCAATCGTCGTAAACACACAGTCGAGAGGAGTCGACCAAAAAGTCTGTTTCTATCTTTTACGGTTAGAAAATTATGCACAGTTATAGAAAACATAAAACAGTAAAAAAAAAAAAAAAAAACACAGTTAAAAAGTACAAAAAACAGTAAAAAAAAAAGTTAAAAAGTATATAAAAAAAACCAGGACAAACAGTCAAAAAGTAGAAAGGACAGTAAAAAACAAAGTTAAAAAGCATATAAAACAGTAAAAAACAGTTTAAAAAGTATAAAAACGGTAAAAAAAACAGTTAAAAAGTATAAAACACAGTAAAAAAAAGTTTAAAAGTATAAAAAACAGTTAAAAAAACTGTTAAAAATATATAAAAAAGTAAAAAACAGTAAAAAAGTACAAAGGACAATAAAAGACAGTTAAAAAGTATAAAAAACAGTAAAAACAGAGTAAAAAAGTAGAAAGGACAGTAAAAAACACAGTTAAAAAGTACAAAAAACAGTAAAAAAACAGAAAAAACTAGAATAAGTGAAAATGCTCTGGAAAAAAGTGAAATTTCCTTACGGGGAAATGTTAAAGTAAGAAAATCTCTCAAAACGAGTTCCTGTGTCTGAAGTTCTGTTTTCCTGCTAAACTGACTTTTCTCTCTGTAACCAAGTTCTAATGTGGTGAAATGTCCCGCAGTGGAGCTTTAACCCTGAGACAGGCTCCAGATGCCTTCACTAAAATCATTTCTACAGTTTCGCTGCTCAAATGACACTCCGTGCGCCCTCTGCTGGCAGCACTGAGATTTAGAAAAGTCAAGACGCCAAAAATCTCCAAATAAAAAATCTAATTTACACAGATACGGCAAATTTTACTTTTACTCTGCAACTTTTACTGTTTAAACAATAAAAGAGCATTTGACAACAACAACACTGCAAAGAGTTAAATCTTAAAAGAACTAAAATTAACAATATTTTACTTTTTTGAGTAGATTTTCTGTCATTTCCTGTCTTAATTCAACCAACATTTAAGTATTTTGTCTTTTAATTTTAAGTGTAAAGTGTTATTACAAAATTAATTTCTTATTTTAAGTACAAAAAGTCTCATAATAACATCAACAACACTGCAAAGAGTTAAATCTGGGTAAATGAAAGTTTTTCTGTCATTTCTCGTTTTAACTCAAGCAACGTAAGGTTTTATTTTTATTTTTTTTACTTCTAAAATGATATGAGACAATATAAAGAGGATTTGAGATGAACAACACTGCAAAGAGTTAAATCTGGGTAACTTTTTAAACTGTGGTTTTTACTGATTTTTGTACTTTTTTAACTGTGTTTTTTAACTGTGTTTTTTACAGTTTTTTTGGTACTTTTTGTACTTTTTTCTTTTAAGCCATTTTTATTTAACTTTTAAATTAAACATTTTGTCTTTTTACTGTGTTTTTTACGTTAGTTTTCTTTTTTGGACTTTTTTTAACAGTTATTTTTTTTACTCCACGCCATTTTAAGTTTTAGATGAAACTATTTTTGTTTGTTTTTTTCACTTTTTTGTGTTTTTTACTGGGGTTTTTTGTACTTTTTTTTTTCTTTTTTAAATCCACGCCATTTTAAGTTTTGTATGAAACTTTTTTTTTTTTTACTGTTTTTTTGTACTTTTTTAAATGTGTTTTTTGGTACTTTTTTGTACTTTTTTCTTTTAATCTTTGCCATTTTTATTAAACTTTTAGATTCGAATTTTTTTCTTTTTACTGTTTTTTTCTTTTTTGGACTTTTTTAAACAGTTTTTTTTTATTCTTATTATTTTAATCTAGGCCATTTTAACTTTTAGATTAAACCTTTTTTTCTATTTTTTGTGTTTTTTACTGGGTTATTGTACTTTAAAAAAAATGCCATTTTAATCCCTGCCGTTTTATGTTTTATGTGAAACTTTTCTTCTTTTTAACTTCTAAAACAATAAGAATAAAAGAACATTCGAGAAGAACAACACTGCAAAGAGTTAAATCTGCATCAATTAAAAAGCAATAAAATTCAGAATATTTCACTTTATTAGTTGATTTTCTGTCAGTATCGTCAGATTTCTTTTCTAAATTCAGTGTTTAGAGTTTTACCAAAATGCATTTCTTATTTTCAGTGCAAAAAGTGAATTTAAAGTTCTTCATTTGAGACATTTTAACTTTTACAGATGAAACTTTTCACAGTTTAAGTTGTGAAAATGTCCTACCTGAGAATCCTGGACGAGCAAAAGTAAAAGTCCTCTGAGGTCGTAGTACTTTTCACAGTATTTTCGCAGTATTTTCCCAGTATTTTCGCAGTATTTTCCCAGTATTTTCGCAGTATTTTCGCAGTATTTTCGCAGTATTTTCGCAGTATTTTCGCAGTATTTTCGCAGTACTTTCGCAGTACTTTCGCAGTATTTTCGCAGTATTTTCGCAGTATTTTGTGGTAAAGCAGGTGGAGCTTTTACGAGTCTGAAGGATCCACTGATGTTTGACTTGTGTTTGGAGAAAGACTCGAAAAGAAGTGAATGAACTTTCTCTCCTCCTCCTCTTCACTCTTCCCTCCCTCCTTCCCTCCTCCTCTCTCTCCTTCTCTCACACACTCTTCCTCCCTCCTTCCCTCCTCCTCTCTCTCCTCCTCCTCTTCACTCTTCCCTCCCTCCTTCCCTCCTCCTCTCTCTCTCCTCCTCCTCTTCACACTTCCTCCCACCTTCCCTCCTCCTCTCTCTCCTCCTCCTCTTCACTCTTCCCTCCCTCCTTCCCTCCTCCTCTCTCTCCTCCTCCTCTTCACTCTTCCCTCCCTCCTTCCCTCCTCCTCTCTCTCCTCCTCCTCTTCACTCTTCCCTCCCTCCTTCCCTCCTCCTCTCTCTCCTCCTCCTCTTCACACTTCCCTCCCTCCTTCCCTCCTCCTCTCTCTCCTCCTCCTCTTCACTCTTCCCTCCCTCCTTCCCTCCTCCTCTCTCTCCTCCTCTCACACACTCTTCCCTCCCTCCTTCCCTCCTCTCTCTCCTTCTCTCACACACTCTTCCTCCCTCCTTCCCTCCTCCTCTCTCTCCTCCTCCTCTTCACTCTTCCTCCCTCCTTCCCTCCTCCTCTCTCTCCTCCTCCTCTTCACACTTCCCTCCCTCCTTCCCTCCTCCTCTCTCTCCTCCTCCTCCTCACACTTCCCTCCCTCCTTCCCTCCTCCTCTCTCTCCTTCTCTCACACACACTTCCCTCCCTCCTTCCCTCCTCCTCTCTCTCCTCCTCCTCTTCACTCTTCCTCCCTCCTTCCCTCCTTCTCTCTCTCCTTCTCTCACACACTCTTCCCTCCCTCCTTCCCTCCTCCTCTCTCTCCTTCTCTCACACACTCTTCCTCCCTCCTTCCCTCCTCCTCTCTCTCCTCCTCCTCTTCACTCTTCCCTCCCTCCTTCCCTCCTCCTCTCTCTCCTTCTCTCACACACTCTTCCTCCCTCCTTCCCTCCTCCTCTCTCTCCTCCTCCTCTTCACTCTTCCCTCCCTCCTTCCCTCCTCCTCTCTCTCCTTCTCTCACACACACTTCCCTCCCTCCTTCCCTCCTCCTCTCTCTCCTTCTCTCACACACTCTTCCTCCCTCCTTCCCTCCTCCTCTCTCTCCTTCTCTCACACACTCTTCCCTCCCTCCTTCCCTCCTCCTCTCTCTCCTTCTCTCACACACTCTTCCTCCCTCCTTCCCTCCTCCTCTCTCTCCTTCTCTCACACACTCTTCCCTCCCTCCTTCCCTCCTCCTCTCTCTCCTTCTCTCATACACACTTCCCTCCCTCCTTCCCTCCTCCTCTCTCTCCTCCTCCTCTTCACTCTTCCCTCCCTCCTTCCCTCCTCCTCTCTCTCCTCCTCCTCTTCACTCTTCCCTCCCTCCTTCCCTCCTCCTCTCTCTCCTCCTCCTCTTCACTCTTCCCTCCCTCCTTCCCTCCTCCTCTCTCTCCTCCTCTTCACTCTTCCCTCCCTCCTTCCCTCCTCCTCTCTCTCCTCCTCCTCTTCACACTTCCCTCCCTCCTTCCCTCCTCCTCTCTCTCCTCCTCCTCTTCACACTTCCCTCCCTCCCTCCTTCCCTCCTCCTCTCTCTCCTCCTCCTCTTCACTCTTCCCTCCCTCCTTCCCTCCTCCTCTCTCTCCTCCTCCTCTTCACTCTTCCCTCCCTCCTTCCCTCCTCCTCTCTCTCCTCCTCTCACACACTCTTCCCTCCCTCCTTCCCTCCTCCTCTCTCTCCTTCTCTCACACACTCTTCCTCCCTCCTTCCCTCCTCCTCTCTCTCCTCCTCCTCTTCACTCTTCCCTCCCTCCTTCCCTCCTCCTCTCTCTCCTCCACCTCTTCACTCTTCCCTCCCTCCTTCCCTCCTCCTCTCTCTCCTCCTCTTCACTCTTCCCTCCCTCCTTCCCTCCTCCTCTCTCTCCTTCTCTCACACACTCTTCCTCCCTCCTTCCCTCCTCCTCTCTCTCCTCCTCCTCTTCACTCTTCCCTCCCTCCTTCCCTCCTCCTCTCTCTCCTCCTCCTCTTCACTCTTCCCTCCCTCCTTCCCTCCTCCTCTCTCTCCTCCTCCTCTTCACTCTTCCTCCCTCCTTCCCTCCTCCTCTCTCTCCTTCTCTCACACACACTTCCTCCCTCCTTCCCTCCTCCTCTCTCTCCTTCTCTCACACACACTTCCTCCCTCCTTCCCTCCTCCTCTCTCTCCTCCTCTTCACTCTTCCTCCCTCCTTCCCTCCTTCTCTCTCTCCTTCTCTCACACACACTTCCTCCCTTCCCTCCTCCTCTCTCTCCTTCTCACACACACTTCCTCCCTCCTTCTTTCTACCCTTTTACTCTCTCACACACATTTCCTCTCTCCTTTTTTCCATTTTCCTCTCTCTTTTTCACATTCTCTCCCTCCTTTCTCTGCAACCTTAATCTCTTTTTCTCTCTTTCTTCTCTCTTTCACACTCCCTCCTTCCCTCCCTCCTTCTCTCCTTCACTCATACACACTTCCTCCCTCCTTTTTCTGCTCTACTCTCTCTCTTTCACACTTCCTCTCTCCTTTTTTCTTCCATTTTCCTCTCTCTTTTTCACATTCTCTCCCTCCTTTTTCTTCAGCTTTACTCTCTCTCTTTTTCTCTCTTCCTTCTCTCTTTCACACTCCCTCCTTCTTTCTCCTTCTTTCTGCAGCTCTACTCTCTGTCCTTCTTTTTCTTTTACACTCCCTCCCTCCTTCTTTCTGCAGCTTCCTCTCTCTTTCTCTCTTTCACACTCCCTCCCTCCTTCTTTCTTCTGATTTACTCTCTTCTCTTTCTCTTTCCTTCTCTTTCTCTCTTTCACACTCCCTCCCTCCTTCTTTCTTCTGATTTACTCTCTTCTCTTTCTCTTTCCTTCTCTTTCTCTCTTTCACACTCCCTTCATCCTTCTTTCCTCTGTTTTACTCTCTTCTCTTTCTCTTTCCTTCTCTTTCTCTCTTTCACACTCCCTCCCTCCTTCTTTCTTCTGTTTTACTCTCTTCTCTTTCTCTTTCCTTCTCTTTCTCTCTTTCACACTTCCTTCATCCTTCTTTCTTCTGTTTTACTCTCTTCTCTTTCTCTTTCCTTCTCTTTCTCTCTTTCACACTCCCTCCCTCCTTCTTTCTGCAGCTCTGCTCTCTCTTTTTCTCTCTCTTCTCTTTCTTTCTCCCCTCTTTCCTTCTCTTTCTCTCTTTCACACTCCCTCTCTCCTTCTTTCTGCAGCTCTGCTCTCTCTTTTTCTTTCACACTTCTTCCCCCCTCCTTTCTTCCGTTTTACTCTCTCTTTCTTTACACTCCCTCTCTCCTTCTTTTTGCACCTTTCTCTTTCTCTTTTACATTCCCTCCTTTCTTTCTGCAGCTTTTCTCTCTTTCTCTCTTTTTCTCTCTTTCACGCTCCCTCCCTCCTTCTTTCGGTAGCTCTGCTCTCTCTCTCTCTTTCATACATCATCCCTTCTTTCTCTCTCCATCATAACCACGACACACCTCTGTCTTTCTTTCCTTCCCACTCTCTCATCCCTCTGTCTGCACCACCCCTCACTCTCTCTCTCCCTCTCTTTCTCTCTCACCCCTTCCTCTTCCTCTCTTTCTCTCTTTCACTCTCCCTCCATTCTCCCTCTCTCGCTCTCTTTCTTCTGCCTCCTCTCTCTCTCATATTCTCTTTCTTCTCCTTCACACGCCAACCTTCACCTCTGTCTTTCTCTCTTTCTTCCTCTCCCTCTTCTCTTTCTTACACTTTTCCTCTCTTTCACACCCCTTTCTTTTCCTCTCCTTCATCCCTTCTTTAACCTCTCTCCTCTTTTCCTCTGCCCGCAACCCCTGTTTCCTTCCTTCTCCCTCCATCTTTCTCTTGCTTCTCTCCTCCACTCCCCCTAGTCTCTTTCCTTCCTTCTCCCTCCATCTTTCTCTTGCTTCTCTCCTCCACTCCCCCTAGTCTCTTTCCTTCCTTCCTTCCTTCTTTCATCTCTCCATCTTTCTCTCCCTAATTTTAGCAGCATCTGAATCAACGCTCTGCAACTTTCTCTGACCAAGATTTTCAAACTTATTTCAGGTTTTTCATCTTGTTTTCAGCGTTTTATCGAGAATTTGGCAGAATTTAAAGAATTTTATTTAGAATTTGGAAGAGTTTGAACATTTTATCCAGAATTTAACAGAATTTAAAGCATTTTAACTCAAATTAGGCAGAATTTAAAGTTTTTTTATCTAGAATTTGTCTGAATTTGAAGCGTTTTATTTAGAATTTGACAGATTTTATAACATTTTAAAGCAAATTTAGCAGAATTTAAAGTGTTTTATCGAGAATTTAGCAGAATTAATGCATTTTAGCTACAATATACAGCATTTTATCTGGAATTTAGCAAAATTTTAAGCATTTTGTCTAGAATTTAGCGTCTTTAAATTCATTATCAGGCCATTCATACTAATCATAAACTAGTTTAAGTCTATTTATCTAGAACTGGGCAGAACTTAAAGCATTTTATGTAGAATTTCACAAAATGTAAAGCATTTTATCATGAATTTAGCAGAATTTAAAGCATTTCATGTAGAATTTAGTGAGACTTAAAGCATTTTATGTAGAATTCAGCATCTTTGAACTGATCCTCAGGCCGTGAACACTGATCCTAAACTGGTTTGAAGTCTGTTTCTCTCAAACTTCACGTCCGTAAACTTATTTCCAGCCCTGAACTCACAGAGACGTTTATTTGAAGAGAAGTTGTAGAGTAAAAATAATTTCACTGCTTTTAAGTCATTTTCTGATAGATTTACGTGTTTGGCTCTGACATTTTAGACTCTCTTTCTCCTTTGTCTCCCACTCTGCTTCTTTCTCTTTTGTCTCCCACTCTGCTTCTTTCTCTTTTGTCTCCCACTCTGCTTCTTTCTCTTTTGTCTCCCACTCTGCTTCTTTCTCTTTTGTCTCCCACTCTGCTTCTTTCTCTTTTGTCTCCCACTCTGCTTCTTTCTCTTTTGTCTCCCACTCTGCTTCTTTCTCCTTTGTCTCCCACTCTGCTTCTTTCTCTTTTGTCTCCCACTCTGCTTCTTTCTCTTTTGTCTCCCACTCTGCTTCTTTCTCTTTTGTCTCCCCACTCTGCTTCTTTCTCTTTTGTCTCCCACTCTGCTTCTTTCTCTTTTGTCTCCCACTCTGCTTCTTTCTCTTTTGTCTCCCACTCTGCTTCTTTCTCTTTTGTCTCCCACTCTGCTTCTTTCTCTGTTGTCTCCCACTCTGCTTCTTTCTCTTTTGTCTCCCACTCTGCTTCTTTCTCTTTTATCTCCCACTCTGCTTCTTTCTCTTTTGTCTCCCACTCTGCTTCTTTCTCTTTTATCTCCCACTCTGCTTCTTTCTCTTTTGTCTCCCACTCTGCTTCTTTCTCTTTTGTCTCCCCATCTGCTTCTTTCTCTTTTGTCTCCCACTCTGCTTCTTTCTCTTTTGTCTCCCACTCTGCTTCTTTCTCTTTTGTCTCCCACTCTGCTTCTTTCTCTTTTGTCTCCCACTCTGCTTCTTTCTCTTTTGTCTCCCACTCTGCTTCTTTCTCTTTTGTCTCCCACTCTGCTTCTTTCTCTGTTGTCTCCCACTCTGCTTCTTTCTCTTTTGTCTCCCACTCTGCTTCTTTCTCTTTTATCTCCCACTCTGCTTCTTTCTCTTTTGTCTCCCACTCTGCTTCTTTCTCTTTTGTCTCCCACTCTGCTTCTTTCTCTTTTGTCTCCCACTCTGCTTCTTTCTCTTTTGTCTCCCACTCTGCTTCTTTCTCTTTTGTCTCCCACTCTGCTTCTTTCTCTTTTGTCTCCCACTCTGCTTCTTTCTCTTTTGTCTCCCACTCTGCTTCTTTCTCTTTTGTCTCCCACTCTGCTTCTTTCTCCTTTGTCTCCCACTCTGCTTCTTTCTCTTTTGTCTCCCACTCTGCTTCTTTCTCTTTTGTCTCCCACTCTGCTTCTTTCTCTTTTGTCTCCCACTCTGCTTCTTTCTCTTTTGTCTCCCACTCTGCTTCTTTCTCTTTTGTCTCCCACTCTGCTTCTTTCTCTTTTATCTCCCACTCTGCTTCTTTCTCTGTTGTCTCCCACTCTGCTTCTTTCTCTTTTGTCTCCCACTCTGCTTCTTTCTCTGTTGTCTCCCACTCTGCTTCTTTCTCTTTTGTCTCCCACTCTGCTTCTTTCTCTTTTGTCTCCCACTCTGCTTCTTTCTCTTTTGTCTCCCACTCTGCTTCTTTCTCTTTTGTCTCCCACTCTGCTTCTTTCTCTTTCCTGTTCGTTTTCGGAGCATCTGAATTCCTCCTCTCCTCTTTTCCTCTTTTCCCTCTCGCTCTTTCTCTCCTTCTGTCTCTTTTTTGTTGCATCTAAAGTGAAACATTTCTCCTCCTCCTCCTCCTCTTCCTCCTCTTCCTCTCTTTCTCAGTAGTGTTGGGAGCATCTGGTTTATAGATCAGCCCTCCCTCTTTCACTCTTTCTCTTTCTCTCTCTCTCCGCTCAGAGGAATGCCTCTCCTCCTCCTCCCCCTCTTCCTCCTCCTCCGCTCTGTTCATCCGTTCATTCAGACCTGTTTTTTTAACCTGGACAAACTCATTTCTGCAAAACGGAAAAATCGTTTGGTTTAACTTCACCGTGTTTCTGCAAGAAGAGCAAGAACACAGGGAAAAGAGGAGGAGGAGGAGGAGAGGAGGAGGAGAGGAGGAGGAGGAGGAGAGGAGGAGGAGGAGGAGGAGGAGGAGAGGAGGAGAGGAGGAGAGGAGGAGAAAGAGGAGAGGAGGAGGACAAGAGGAGGAGGAGAGGAGGAGAAAGAGGAGAGGAGGAGAAAGAGGAGAGGAGGAGGAGGAGAGGAGGAGGAGGAGGGGAGGAGGAGGAGGAGAGGAGGAGAAAGAGGAGAGGAGGAGGAGAAAGAGAGGAGGAGGAGGAGAGGAGGAGAAAGAGGAGAGGAGGAAAAGGAGAGGAGGAGGAAAAGGTGGAGAGGAGGAGGAGGAAAAGGTGGAGAGGAGGAGGAGAGGAGGAGGAGAGGAGGAGGAGAGGAGGAGGAGAGGAGGAGGAAGAGAGGAGGACGAAGCACTGAAAGACGAGGACAAGGAAACATGAGTCTTTTGTTGTTCATTTCCATGATGCTTATTTGCAGTTTGGAGCAGAATTTAGGAGTGTTTATACAAACGGACATGACAGCGTTCCAAACAGGAAGTGAGCACGGACGCACTTCCGGCTCCACCCACTCTGGCTCCAGTTCACTTTGTATTGAAAAACCGTCACTCCTCTCTCTGTACCTGCTGCTGTCAGACTCCATATTTTTGGTCTTTAATGTTCGTATTAACTTATTCTACATGATCCTGAGGTTTTTATTTCACTATTTTACCCTGGAAACAATTTCTATACCAAATTTGGGACTCAGATTCAAATTTGCCCTGTAACTGCTGGCCTCAGTGAGCTTCATTTGACTGGACACGCCGTCATTATGTTCAGTTCAATTCAAAAAGTTTATTGTCAGTTTCCTCATGAAACATTTGAAGAACTGAAATGAGAGGGGAGAGAGTTCAGCATCCTAACAGCCTGGTGGTTCAAGAGGGGAGAGAGTTCAGCATCGTAACAGCCTGGTGTTTACAGAAGGGAGAGAGTTCAGCATCCTAACAGCCTGGTGGTTCAAGAGGGGAGAGAGTTCAGCATCCTAACAGCCTGGTGGTTCAAGAGGGGAGAGAGTTCAGCATCGTAACAGCCTAGTGTTTACAGAAGGGAGAGAGTTCAGCATCCTAACAGCCTGGTGGTTCAAGAGGGGAGAGAGTTCAGCATCCTAACAGCCTGGTGTTTAGAGAGGGGAGAGAGTTCAGCATCCTAACAGCCTGGTGTTTAGAGAGGGGCGAGAGTTCAGCATCCTAACAGCCTGGTGGTTCAAGAGGGGAGAGAGTTCAGCATCCTAACAGCCTGGTGGTTGAAGAGGGGAGAGACTTCAGCATCCTAACAGCCTGGTGTTTAGAGAGGGGAGAGAGTTCAGCATCCTAACAGCCTGGTGTTTACAGAAGGGAGAGAGTTCAGCATCCTAACAGCCTGGTGTTTAGAGAGGGGAGAGAGTTCAGCATCCTAACAGCCTAGTGTTTAGAGAGGGGCGAGAGTTCAGCATCCTAACAGCCTGGTGGTTCAAGAGGGGAGAGAGTTCAGCATCCTAACAGCCTGGTGTTTAGAGAGGGGAGAGAGTTCAGCATCCTAACAGCCTGGTGGTTGAAGAGGGGAGAGACTTCAGCATCCTAACAGCCTGGTGTTTAGAGAGGGGAGAGAGTTCAGCATCCTAACAGCCTGGTGTTTACAGAGGGGAGAGAGTTCAGCATCCTAACAGCCTGGTGGTTGAAGAGGGGAGAGACTTCAGCATCCTAACAGCCTGGTGTTTAGAGAGGGGAGAGAGTTCAGCATCCTAACAGCCTGGTGTTTACAGAGGGGAGAGAGTTCAGCATCCTAACAGCCTGGTGTTTACAGAGGGGAGAGAGTTCAGCATCCTAACAGCCTGGTGTTTAGAGAGGGGAGAGAGTTCAGCATCCTAACAGCCTGGTGTTTACAAAGAAGAGAGAGTTCAGCATCCTAACAGCCTGGTGTTTAGAGAGGGGAGAGAGTTCAGCATCCTAACAGCCTGATGTTTAGAGAGGGGAGAGACTTCAGCATCCTAACAGCCTAGTGTTTAGAGAGGGGAGAGAGTTCAGCATCCTAACAGCCTGATGTTTAGAGAGGGGGGAGAGTTTAGCATCCTAACAGCATGGTGTTTCAAGAGGGGAGAGAGTTCAGCATCCTGACAGCCTGGTGTTTAGAGAGGGGAGAGAGTTCAGCATTCTAACAGCCTGGTGTTTAAAGAGGGGAGAGAGTTCAGCATCCTAACAGCCTGGTGGTTCAAGAGGGGAGAGAGTTCAGCATCCTAACAGCCTGGTGTTTAGAGAGGGGAGAGAGTTCAGCATCCTAACAGCCTGGTGTTTAAAGAGGGGAGAGAGTTCAGCATCCTAACAGCCTGGTGGTTCAAGAGGGGAGAGAGTTCAGCATCCTAACAGCCTGGTGGTTCAAGAGGGGAGAGACTTCAGCATCCTAACAGCCTGGTGTTTAGAGAGGGGAGAGAGTTCAGCATCCTAACAGCCTGGTGTTTCAAGAGGGGTGAGAGTTCAGCATCCTAACAGCCTGGTGGTTCAAGAGAGGAGAAAGTTCAGCATCCTAACAGCCTAGTGTTTAGAGAGGGGAGAGAGTTCAGCATCCTAACAGCCTGGTGGTTCAAGAGGGGAGAGACTTCAGCATCCTAACAGCCTGGTGTTTAGAGAGGGGAGAGAGTTCAGCATCCTAACAGCCTGTTGTTTAGAGAGGGGGGAGAGTTCAGCATCCTAACAGGCTGGTGGTTCAAGAGGGGAGAGAGTTCAGCATCCTAACAGCCTGGTGGTTCAAGAGGGGAGAGACTTCAGCATCCTAACAGCCTGGTGGTTCAAGAGGGGAGAGACTTCAGCATCCTAACAGCCTGGTGGTTCAAGAGGGGAGAGAGTTCAGCATCCTAACAGCCTGGTGGTTCAAGAGGGGAGAGAGTTCAGCATCCTAACAGCCTGGTGGTTCAAGAGGGGAGAGAGTTCAGCATCCTAACAGCCTGGTGGTTCAAGAGGGGAGAGACTTCAGCATCCTAACAGCCTGGTGTTTAGAGAGGGGAGAGAGTTCAGCATACTAACAGCCTGTTGTTTAGAGAGGGGGGAGAGTTCAGCATCCTAACAGCCTGGTAGTTCAAGAGGGGAGAGAGTTCAGCATCCTAACAGCCTGGTGGTTCAAGAGGGGAGAGACTTCAGCATCCTAACAGCCTGGTGGTTCAAGAGGGGAGAGACTTCAGCATCCTAACAGCCTGGTGGTTCAAGAGGGGAGAGACTTCAGCATCCTAACAGCCTGGTGTTTAGAGAGGGGAGAGAGTTCAGCATCCTAACAGCCTGGCGGTTCAAGAGGGGAGAGAGTTCAGCATCCTAACAGCCTGGTGGTTCAAGAGGGGAGAGAGTTCAGCATCCTAACAGCCTGGTGGTTCAAGAGGGGAGAGACTTCAGCATCCTAACAGCCTGGTGTTTAAAGGGGAGAGAGTTCAGCATCCTAACAGCCTGGTGGTAAGAAAGGGGAGAGAGTTCAGCATCCTAACAGCCTGGTGTTTCGAGAGGGGAGAGAGTTCAGCATCCTAACACCCTGGTGTTTAAAGGGGAGAGAGTTCAGCATCCTAACAGCTTGGTGTTTAGAGAGGGAGGAGAGTTCAGCATCCTAACAGCCTGGTGTTTAGAGAGGGAGGAGAGTTCAGCATCCTAACAGCCTGGTGGATGAAGCTGTTGGTGAGTCTGGTGGAGGCTCCTGCATCTCCTCCTGGTTCAGTCCTGATCTGGTCCAAGTTTAGTCCCAGTTTTGCTACTTATTTTTATTTTATACTTACATTTATATTAACTTTTATACAGTTTGGTCTTTGTTCTTCTCTTATATTGTGATGTTTGAGCTGCTGAGTCCAAATCATTTCCCTTGTGGATCAGTAAAGTTTAAGTTTTGTGGTGACGTGTCTAATCCTCGTTTCCTCGTTTCCTCATTCGTCCTCTCACAGAAGCGTCTAAATCCTAAACCCTTAAAGCCGTGACCGGAGTCGGATCCTGGAGTCTGGAACGTTTGGATCCACTTAGATCTGGACAGGGTCTGGTCCCTGGTCCCTCAGTGTCAGGGTTTGGTGTTTGTTATGTGTTCCTCCTCCCTTCTGGTTCTGTCTGCTCCTCTCGGGGGCGTGGCTGGGCTCATGCTGCAGTGTGGAGCACCTGCAGCTCATTGTCTAATCAGCTCCACTACTTAGTTCTGTCCTTGTCCTTTGTTCTGTGTCAGTTCATTCCTCCTCTGTCCCTTGTCCACCTCATCCTCGTCCTGCCCTTGTCGTCCAGTCTGTCGACCTGTGAGTCGACCCCAGTGTCTTCCCTCCGTCTGTCTCCAGCCTGTTTCCATCACCACATCCTTCAATCCCGGCAATAAACCTGTTTAACATCTACCTGCGCCTCTGTCTCTGCTTTGGGTCCTCAACCACACTCAGACCATGACACTCAGAGGCTCTGAAAGAACCATTGTTCTGCTGCTCCTCTCCTTCCTCCTCTCCTTCCTCCTCTCCTTCCTCACTCCTCTCTTCTTGTTCCTCTCCTTCCTCCTCATTCCTCTCTCCTCATTCCTCTCTCCTTCCTTCTCGTTCCTCTCTCCTCATTCCTTTCTCCTCTCCTCTCTCCTTGTTCCTCCTTCCTCTCCTCTTTCCTTGCTCCTCTCTCCTTGCTCCTCTTTCCTCAGATCCTCTCTCCTTGCTCTTCTCTCCTTCCTCGCTCCTAGCTCCTCTCTCTACACTCCTGTCTCCTTCCTCCCCTCGTCCCTCTCTCCTTGCTCCTCTCTCCTCCCTCCTCTCCTCCCTCCTCTCCTCTCCTCCTTTTCTCCTCTCCTCCTCTCCTCCTTTTCTCCTCTCCTCTCCTCCTCTCCTCCCTCCTCTCTTCCTTTTCTCCTCTCCTCGCCTCCTCTCCTCCCTCTCCTCTCCTCCTCTCCTCCCTCCTCTCTTCTCTAAACTTAGCTTTACCTTCGCCTCCTTCTCAGCGTTCCTTTGTTCAGGCTCCAGATTCTGTTGTTGTGGAGAAACTTTGGCTCTCGGTTTAATGCGGCTTTAACAAAGACAAAAGTTCAGCTCGTCCAAAAACACTAAATCCATTTACGGCCCGGATTTGTTTCTTTTTTCTTCAAACTGTTTTCCCTTTTGGAGCTCAGACTGAGGTCAAAGTAATAAATCTGTATCTTAACACGAGACATTGTTCTGAAGAGGAAAACATGATGAGCTTCATCTCACACTGACAGGAGGAAAACTCAGGTGAAGTGAAGTTTTTACAGCCCTCAGGACAAAAGTGTCCCTCCTCTGTGTCCTGCAGCATCACGGCAGCCTCCAGGGGGCGTTACAGATGAAGAAACACAGTAAAATCACAATACAAACTAATCTAAACATAAATAATCATCATAAAATAAAAAAATAAAAACAAGACAAGTATGAAACGTTTCAGAAAGTGCTCAGTGTGTGAGGCAGGCAGCCACAAGAGCAGCCGCCCCCTCTGTTCCCATCACCATTTATTAAGTTTGCTGCGTTTTGTCTGCATCAAATTACAAACCGTTTTACTGTCCAGGAAGCAGGAAGTGCGCTGTTAGCATTCTTTTTTCATTCTTTTTTTCATTTTTTATTGGTAATTAGAAAAAAAATCTAATAAAATGTTTAAAATTTTCCTAAAAAAAATCCCTCCCGCTCCCAAAAATAAATAAATAAAACTAAAAATAAATAAATGAATGATATCCCCTAATCACAAGCTTATTTTTTATTTATTAATTTATTCGTAAATAAAATTTTAAATAAATAAATGAATCTCCAGTCCTGATCTTATTTCCTTCTTCCTTAAAAAAAACAAAAAAACGTATTCATTAATAAAATATAAAAAATAAATAAATGATATCCCCAATCCCGAGCTTCTTTTTTTTTTGTTATTTATGCATTTATTCATAAATAAAATAAAAAATAAATAAATAAATAAATACATGCTATCCTCAATCTCAAGCTTATTTCTTTTTTCTTTTTTTTTGTTATTTATTAATTTACTCATAAATAAAATTGTAAATAAATAAGTGACATCCCCAATCTCGAGCTTATTTCTTTTTTTTTTTTGTTATTTATTATTTTATTCATAAATAAAATAAAAAATAAATGATATCTCCAATCCCAAGGTTATGTCTCTTTTTTGTTATTTATTAATTTATTCATACATGAAATTAAATAAAATATAAATAAATAAATGATATCCCCAATCCCAAGCTTATTTCTTTCTTTTTTTTTGTTGTTATTTATTATTTTATTCATAAATAAAATAAAAACAAAAAAAGACATCCCCATTCTGAGCTTTTTAATTAATTTTTTTGTTCATAAATATAATTAAAAATAAATACATAAATAAATGACATCCCCAATCTTGATCTTATTTCTTTTTTTTCTTTTTTTTTTAGAATTTATTCATAATCAAACACACAGACGCTGAGACAGGGGAAAACCTGGGACGTCAAAATCCCACAAACGATACACAAAAAACAAACACACAAGAGGAAAACACACTTCAACAAAACCAAATAAAATGCAGAAGAAAATACAACTGTTAAATTACAGATATTTACTGTAAATGTTGTAAGTTTTAATAGTTTTTTGTTTTTAATCTGTTTTATCGTCTAAGAATATTGGGATATTTTGTTATTATTGGTTTACTTTGAGTCCGTTGGGTTTTGTTGATGTTAATATTTGGTCGTAAACTCATCGTGGGGAATATTTTAGACGCTGTGAACGCATAAAGTAAGTGAAGAATAACTCTGGATCAGCGCAGACGGTTTGGAACCATCGAGTTGTGTTTCCCACGTTGTTAAAAGCTGAACTCGGGGTTTACGGTCGGCGTTTGTGGAGGTTCAGGAGGAGTTTTACCTCCCCCGGAGCAGGACGTCCGATTTCACACTGAAACATCATCGGTTCAGGACGTAAATCTGAGACGTCATAAACCTGGACTCGGGTATTTCTGCCGTGGATGAGTCTGAGAGCGTAAAACTCGTGAGCTCATCTCCTGATTTAGCAATAACACCACCCGGACTCCAGGTTCAGCGGGGAAAATACTCCAGGTTCTCACTTTTTTTGGTGTGGAGGAACAAGTCACATTTTAAAAGTGTTGCACAGTAGTTTTATTGTCTGTTTTGTCCAGTTAAACATCGGCTTGTGCGTGTCGGATTTGCAGCAGAATTGCTACGTTAGATCATTGAATCGTTCGGATTTAATATTTGACTTTATCTTTATCGATGTGTTTCATTTTGGTGCTGTTTTAATAAAATATCACTGTATCATAATAGGAAATGCACACTGCAGCCTGTGATATTAATGTTAAATATTATAGATTTAAGACTATTTAATACAAAGCTTGTGTTTCCTGTCATGGTCTGAGTGTGGTTGAGGACCCAAAGCAGAGACAGAGGCGCAGGTAGATGTTAAACAGGTTTATTGCCGGGAATGAAGGATGTGGTGATGGAAACCGGCTGGAGACATAGACGGAGGGAAGACACTGGGGTAGACTCACAGGTAGACAGACTGGACGACAAGGACAAGCAGGACGACGACGTAGACAAGGGATAGAGGAGGAATGAACTGACAAAGAACAAAGGATGAGGACAGAACTAAATAGTGGAGCTGATTAGACAATTAGCTGCAGGTGAACCACCGAGCAGGTGATCCACACTGCAGCATTAGTCCAGCCACGCCCCCGAGAGGAGCAGACAGACACAGAAGGGAGGGGGAACACACAACAAACACCAAACCCTGACAGTACCCCCCCCTCAAGGGACAGCTCTCAGATGTCCCAAACAGCAACACAAACACGGGAGGGTGGAGGGGGCCTGGACGGAGGGACACAGGTAAACTGGCACCCAGGATGGAGAGGGGCGACCAGCAGCAGCCCAGGAAGGGACACAGCCACCCCTGACGGAAACGAGTGTCCAGCAGCGGCCGAAGAAGAGATACGGCCACCCCAGACGGAGACAAGTGTCCAGCGGCAGCCCAGGAAGGGACACAGCCACCCCGGACGGAAACGAGTGTCCAGCAGCAGCCGAAGAAGGGATACGGCCACCCCAGACGGAAACGAGTGTCCAGCAGCAGCCGAAGAAGGGATACGGCCACCCCAGACGGAGAACAGTGTCCAGCGGTGGTCCAAGAAGGGAATCTACCACCCTGGACGGAGAACGGTGTCCAGCGGTGGTCCAAGAAGGGAATCTACCACCCTGGACGGAGAACGGTGTCCAGCGGTGGTCCAAGAAGGGAATCTATCACCCTGGACGGAGAACAATGTCCAGCGATGGTCCAGGAAGGGAGTTGACCACCCCAGACAGAGAACAGTGTCCAGCGGTGGTCCAGGAAGGGAATCTACCACCCTGGACGGAGAACAATGTCCAGCGGTGGTCCAGGAAGGGAATCTATCACCCTGGACGGAGAACAATGTCCAGCGGTGGTCCAGGAAGGGAATCTACCACCCTGGATGGAGAACAATGTCCAGCGGTGGTCCAGGAAGGGAATCGACCGCCCCAGACGGAGAACAGTGTCCAGCGGCGGTCCACAAAGTTCAAGGGACATGGAGGCAGAGAAAACAGGAGCTGGGACAGGAGTAGGGTTAGTGGCTGTTGCAGAACGCTCCAGAGGAACAGGTGTTGGTCAGTTCATTCTGTCATGGTCTGAGTGTGGTTGAGGACCCAAAGCAGAGACAGAGGCGCAGGTAGATGTTTAAACAGGTTTATTGCCGGGAATGAAGGATGTGGTGATGGAAACCGGCTGGAGACATAGACGGAGGGAAGACACAGGGGTAGACTCATGGGTAGACAGACTGGACGACAAGGACAAGCAGGACGACGACGTAGACAAGGGATAGAGGAGGAATGAACTGACAAAGAACAAAGGATGAGGACAGAACTAAGTAGTGGGGCTGATTAGACAATTAGCTGCAGGTGAACCACCGAGCAGGTGATCCACACTGCAGCATTAGCCCAGCCACGCCCCCGAGAGGAGCAGACAGACACAGAAGGGAGGGGGAACACACAACAAACACCAAACCCTGACAGTTTCCAGTCGTTTCTTTCTCTTCTGCAGTGGGATTCTTGTTTGACAGAAGATACAGACCTGTGGAAATGAGCTCCTCTGCACATGTTCATATAAATGAGTGAATAATGGTGATTCTACAGTGGGAGCGTTGTTCGACGTTGATATGTGGTCCTTTAGTCGCAGTCTGAACTACACAGATTCATATAAATGAGTAAATGTGACATAACTAAGGTATAAAGTGTGATCACCGTGTGCAAACAGCATCAAACCCGCTGCCTCTAATCCACAGAAATACTGTATGTTCCGGACTATAGAGGCACCTGTATATAAGCCGCATCCACTCTATTTTTAAAAATAAAAAAAAAAGTATATACAAGCTGCAACCGGGCTATAAGCTGCTGATATCTATGTTGAAAAATGAGATATTTACTGCACATACAGAACGATTTTGTACTGTAAATGTACATTTATGTACCTGAACAGATTCTTTCTGAACAGTGCCTTTTAACACGGCAGAAACTGTGCTGATTAAAACAGGTCAAAAACAGAAAAGAACCGGTAATTGACCTTCATTTCTCCTGTGCAGTGAAACCACAAGTTACTTTAATCATCTTCGCTGAAACCATTGACCCGAGCTTAGTGCAGCAGCAGGTAGAGGTCTGCACGGGACACAATTTTCAGCCCCGCTCCCGCCCACTCCCACATTCTTCAGTCCCGCTCCCGCGTCGTGCGGTCGCGCTCCCGCCCGCATTAAGCTTTCAGAATGTGTCCCGCGCCGCACTGTTTTGTGTTGGTCCCGCGGGTCCCGCGGGTGCAGGGCTCTACAGCCGTTTCCTTCCTGGAGCAAGATCGATGCCTTCAACTTAAAACTTGCATCATACAAACTCCTTCGTGCTTTTCATGATGAAGGGGCGAGGATTTGAAAATAATTACCAGTTAGTAATTTGTCGTGCGTGTTATATCTGCTAAACAAAAAGTAGCGTATTCTTCTTTGTATTAATTTTCTGTCTATCTTGTTTTTGAAATTCGGGTTAGAGCGCCCCTAGTGGTGGAAGAAAAATCCACAGATTAGCCGCTCCTTTGTAAAAGCCGCATGGTTCAAAGCCTGGGAAAAAAGTAGCGGCTTATAGTCCGGACAATACGGTATGTAAAACTGGGGAGGTTCATTTATTGGATCTATACAACTGGAAACGGGAAAAACGTGAGGAGTTTATTTGGACAGAGGAGCGTGAATTGACAGACGTCACTGTCGGTTTAGGCTGCGGGAGCTCATTTCCACTGAACACCGGGTCTTATTTGGTATTTTACGGTATCCTGAGTCACGTGTTCGTCAGGAAAAGTCTTATTACCAACTACCAAAAAATAAATAAATAAAAATAAACGGGCATGTCTCAGTTTGTTATTCTGCTAGTTTTAGTTCTTACTTTTTACTTTTACTTTAGTTTCTTACGCGGAGCATAGCGATATCATCACAGTATGAACCTCATGATATTACAATTCATTCATCCTTTAGTTCTTTCTTGCTTGTTTTTGTTCTTTTTTTCTTTCATGTTTTTTCAATGCAAAAAAACCCCAAAAAACTGCAGGTTTGGCCTATGTTTTACATGGTCTGAAGCAAAAATGTAAGTACGTTTTCGTTCTCACTCTTATTCCGCATTTACACGAGCGTTTTGGGGAATTCTGCCGCACACGGAGACTCGATGTAGTTTGCACCCCCAGAGCGTAGGGGGCAGCACCACCCACACCAAATGCTGCGTCTAACCCTTCTGCTTCTACTTCTTCTTCTCCAGGACGAGGAGGTTAAATTATAAAACCAAAAAGGATCTTGAAAATGTGGATTGGAGTCGTGCCGGGACAAATATTCAGACGTACGGACGACATTTGTGGAACAATATCGAAGCGATGCCCAGCAGGAATATCCTGAGTAAAAAGAGGAAGAGCATCCAAACTGAGAGGAGTTTACTAAAATATGCTTCAGTTCAGTTCATCTTTATTCTGGACTCATGGTCGAATTTTAAAAACAAACGAGGACAGACAAATATTTATATTTTTAAAAGAGCCGCACCAGTGTCTCCACATACTCGTATTACACTGAATCTCATGTCTGTGAGGGACATTATTGTTTCTTTGTCCGATTTGTTCAGTCTGCAGATAAAACTGTGCATTAAAGTTCTTAGTGGAGCTGCAGACTGTTCACTCTGCAGTAACAAACATCTCAGTCGCACTCGTCCATCGTGGCCTCCTCAGAACCACCCGCAAAGCTTCACTGTGGCACCTGTGGCCTTTGCAAACAGCTTTTTTGTAATTAACCCAGAGGTACAACGACGTACAATATGATTTAAACAACTTTACATCATTTTTACAAGAGCCAAACTTATCTTTAACCCTCGAAGACTCTACGACATCGTACACGACTCAGAGGAATCTGTTTTCTGTAACCGCAGAACTTTGTAACGGTAAAAGACAGAAACGTCCTTTTCCCCTCTGAAAGTGCAGACATAGAGGTTTCCGTACATTTCTGCGGCTTTATCCTACGTCACACTCACGCTGTGTGATGACGGGAGCAAAACGAGTGTCCAACAGGAACTTTGTTTTCCCCAAACTCATGCGCTCCGTCCATTTTGATCGAGCCAAACTTTGCCAAAGAGTGAAGTGAGTCAAGATGGTCGACTCCTCTGACTGTGTGTGTTTATAACGAGGGAAAAAGTCGCTCTAAGTGGAGTTAATTCTCACACACATGGAAAATGACACATCTTGGTGTGTGTAATTGTGCATCTCTTTCTATTTTTATTTAAAGGTTTATTTCAGTCCAAATGAACAAATCCAAATGTAATTTCCACCCTGGAAATGCAGAAGTGCTGTGGCTCTGGCCCTGGACCTGACAGGAGCTGTTTCCAGGACTGGACCAGGAAAGTCATGGAGCCACTGCACTTTTTTTGTTTTTAGGGCAATAAGGAGATTTTTAATTTACTTACAGACTTGAGATTTTGCATTTTTGTAGCTAAGGCCCTAAATTAAGCATTTTTTATGTCCAAAAAGTTGTTTCTACATGTTTGCTGTGTGTTTTGTATAAAAGAGTGAATTTTATTTTCTGTTTTTTTTGTTTTTTTTTCCATCTCTATTTCTGGTCCTGTAGCTTTTATCACAGCCTCATGACACAACTACAGCAGCAGATTGTGAAATAACAGGTTGGACTGAACAAAAGGAGGTAGAACACTTCATTAGGGGTAAAAGGGGCAGTTTTAAAAGCAAAATTAAGAAAAAAATTCAGGTGAGGAGAAATGTACTAAAATTGCCCTCAGGTCTTCAGGGGTTAAGAGTGTTTCCTTGAGCATAGAGCGTCCTTGTTTGTTTTTTTTCTGAACTGACTTGTTCTCGTGATGTAATCTCTACGCCACGGCCCACGGAAACACCATTTCTCGTTTTCAAACGTTTAAACGGCGACGACAGGGTCGAACGTCTTCAGATTTTTGCATTTTCAACCCGCCCAAAACGCCGTTACCGTCTAAACGATCTGGATCTGGAGAAATGTTTTGCGTTTTCCACCTGTTACCGATGTCGTGTAAACTGCCCCATAGGCTGAGTTCTTTTCTCAAACTAAAAACACTCTGCTCCACCTTGTGAAGTGCTCCACTGTGTTTCTAAACCCCACAAACCTTCACTAGAAACATTTGGATGATTCTAGTCCAGGAACTGCCGATCTCTACTGAACAAAAGGTCGATATCATGACATCACGAGGTGGAACTGAGCATTTTGAGCTTTGGAGATGAAGACAGACACATAATAAAGAGTTAGTCAAACAAAGAAATGAAACAAAACACGACTCCAGGTCTGTTTTTGAGGAGGAAACGTGACTAAAATCTCACAGGAGTCAGTTTTGTGTCATATAAAACCTTTAATGCACCAGGTTCAGGAACGCAGGTCACACACAGTTGCTTTTAGTTACGCTCTAGACCCGTCACAGACCTCGTTTAATCCAGGTTCAGCCCGGATCTTAGTCCTGATCCAGTCTCGGTCCCTGGTGTAAATATTGCCTTAGGTGCGTCGGGTTTTCCCTGATCCTCGTCGTTCCCTTTTTCCCGCTCACAGCAGATCCACTTTAAAGCGTCCGTTTTGTTTGTGTGTGGAGGGTTCAGGCGGAGGCGGAGGTGGGATCAGGCCGGTGTTTTCTCTGGACTCAGGTGGAGTTTCGTACGTCGGCCTCGTCTGCTTCAAAGCGCCGCGTGTTTGAGCTCTGAAATCCTGCGCAAAAGTTAAACCTCAAACATAAACTTCGCCGTGACCCAGATAGAAGCGCTGGATTTGAACTTGTCTGGGGAAGGTGCTGCCACTTGTTCGTCTCTGGATCTTTTTCGATAGTGAATCTTTGTGAATGTGTGCGTTGCGTTGCCGTGGTAACCGCTCAACATCCCACCATAGAGGTCCACACAGAACACCCCCACCGCGACGTTCCTGCGAAGTCTTAACCCTCGAAGACCTACGACATCGTACACGTCTCCGAGGAATCTGTTTTCTGTAACCGCGCAGAACTTTGTAACGGTAAAAGACAGAAACGTCCTTTTCCCCTCTGAAAGTGCAGACATAGAGGTTTCCGTACATTTCTGCGGCTTTATCCTCCGTCACACTCACGCTGTGTGATGACGTGAGCAAAACGAGTGTCCAACAGGAACTTTGTTTTCCCCAAACTCATGCGCTCCGTCCATTTTGATGGAGCCAAACTTTGCCAAAGAGTGAAGTGAGTCAAGATGGTCGACTCCTCTGACTGTGTGTGTTTATAACGAGGGAAAAAGTCGCTCTAAGTGGAGTTAATTCTCACACACATGGAAAATGACACATCTTGGTGTGTGTAATTGTGCATCTCTTTCTATTTTTATTTAAAGGTTTATTTCAGTCCAAATGAACAAATCCAAATGTAATTTCCACCCTGGAAATGCAGAAGTGCTGTGGCTCTGGCCCTGGACCTGACAGGAGCTGTTTCCAGGACTGGACCAGGAAAGTCATGGAGCCACTGCACTTTTTTTGTTTTTAGGGCAATAAGGAGATTTTTAATTTACTTACAGACTTGAGATTTTGCATTTTTGTAGCTCAGGCCCTAAATTAAGCATTTTGTATGTCCAAAAAGTTGTTTCTACATGTTTGCTGTGTGTTTTGTATAAAAGAGTGGGAATTTTTTTTTTTTTTCATCTCTATTTCTGGTCCTGTAGCTTTTCTCACAGCCTCGTGACACAACTACAGCAGCAGATTGTGAAATAACAGGTTGGACTGAACAAAAGGAGGTAGAACACTTCATTAGGGGTAAAAGGGGCAGTTTTAAAAGCAAAATTAAGAAAAAAAAATCCAGGCGAGGAGAAATGTACTAAAGTTGCCCTCAGGTCTTCTGCGGTCTGAGTCTGGATTTCGTCGTAAACGCTCCGGGTTTGTGGATGTTTCAGGTGTGACGTGGAGCAGGTCCAGTCTGTCTCTGTGTGTAACTGAACCCACTCATCATGAGGCCGAACTGCAAAACAACTGACTTATCCTCACATCAGAACGTCTGCTTTATAGTCCTTTGACTTGACCGTTCTGTTTTCAGAGCTCTCGTCCCTCCTCCGCCCTCCTGAAGTCATGAACTCTCTGGGCCGTCTGGGAGGCGTCCCTTGAGAGGGGGGAACTGGTGTGGTTCATATTTTGTTGTCATTGTCAGTATCAGGCCTTTTGTAGTTTCTTTTGGATTTTTGGATTTGGTTTCTTCTGGTCTTTGGTTTTGTTACATTAAACAACTGTGAAGTGCAGACCTGGGTCCTTTGGTTGATTTTAATCCTGGCCGAGTCCTGATTTAATTTCTTGGTTTGGACCTGGTTTAGTCCTTTGGTTAAGTTAAACTCAGTTTAGTCTTTTACACTGCAAAAAAGGATTTTCTAACATAGTTAAACTGACTTGAATTAAGCAGATTCATCTTAAAAGATCAATTTTAAGTTTTTTTACTTAATAAGATGATTTTTTTTTTACTTGTTTCAAGATATTCATCCTGATTTATCTTATCTGGATATTGCAACTTATTCTCAGCACTTTTTATATGAACTCAGTCCAGGTTAAGCCTCTTTAACTTCCTTCTCAAACCAATAAGGTGAAAAATCTTGACATAAATACTTGAAACTCGTGTTTTCTGCTTAGAACAAGATTCATATTTCGTCTTGTTTTAAGAAAACTTGGGAAGTGAAAATTTCTTACTGCACTGGCAGAAAATTTCACTTAAAACAGGGCATTTTTACCTCAAAATTTGTGTTTTTTTCTTATTTTTGATAGGCCTTTTTTTGCTGTGTAGTATCGTCCTGGTATTTTGGTAGTTTACGTACGGGAGATGTGAGTCCAAAGACCATGACATTGGTGATAAACAGTTCTAATATTTTAACAATGTTGAAAAATATGATTTTCACATCGGTTTTTCTCTTAAGGTTAAATAAAATGACACATTACATGATCTTAATATCTTCAGGTCTCTACAGACAGAACTGCCGAGCTGGATTTGACAGATGTTTTTTAATATCGTCTTTAAAAACACATATTTTCACAGAATCCGTTCAGACTCGGGTTAATTACAGCGTTAATATTCAAGTATTCACTCACTGAGCCAAGTCCGATGCCACTTTGGAGAAAGATGTGACCCGAAGCCAAAGAGAAAAATGTGCAATAAAAAGCAGCGTGAAATCAAAATGAGGGGAAGTCCTGCTTTGAAACTCTGCTACAGTCCTGGTTTAGTCCTGGTTTAGGCCAGGTTTAGTCCTGGTTTAGTCCTGGTTTAGGCCAGGTTTAGTACAGGTTTAGTCCAGGTTTAGTCCTGGTTTAGTCCAGGTTTAGTACAGGTTTAGTCCAGGTTTAGTCCAGGTTTAGTCCTGGTTTAGTCCAGGTTTAGTACAGGTTTAGTCCAGGTTTAGTCCAGGTTTAGTCCAGGTTTAGTCCAGGTTTAGGCCAGGTTTAGGGCAGGTTTAGTACAGGTTTAGTCCAGGTTTAGTCCTGGTTTAGTCCAGGTTTAGTCCAGGTTTAGTACAGGTTTAGTACAGGTTTAGTCCAGGTTTAGTCCTGGTTTAGTCCAGGTTTAGTACAGGTTTAGTACAGGTTTAGTACAGGTTTAGTACAGGTTTAGTACAGGTTTAGTACAGGTTTAGTCCTGGTTTAGTACAGGTTTAGTCCTGGTTTAGTACAGGTTTAGTACAGGTTTAGTACAGGTTTAGTCCTGGTTTAGTACAGGTTTAGTACAGGTTTAGTACAGGTTTAGTCCTGGTTTAGTACAGGTTTAGTACAGGTTTAGTACAGGTTTAGTCCTGCTTTAGTACAGGTTTAGTACAGGTTTAGTCCTGGTTTAGTACAGGTTTAGTACAGGTTTAGTACAGGTTTAGTACAGGTTTAGTCCTGGTTTAGTACAGGTTTAGTACAGGTTTAGTCCTGGTTTAGTACAGGTTTAGGCCAGGTTTAGGCCAGGTTTAGTCCAGGTTTAGTACAGGTTTAGTCCAGGTTTAGTACAGGTTTAGGCCAGGTTTAGTACAGGTTTAGTACAGGTTTAGTACAGGTTTAGTACAGGTTTAGTCCTGGTTTAGTCCTGGTTTAGTACAGGTTTAGTCCTGCTTTAGTACAGGTTTAGTACAGGTTTAGTACAGGTTTAGTACAGGTTTAGTACAGGTTTAGTACAGGTTTAGTCCTGCTTTAGTACAGGTTTAGTACAGGTTTAGTACAGGTTTAGTACAGGTTTAGTCCTGGTTTAGTACAGGTTTAGTACAGGTTTAGTACAGGTTTAGTACAGGTTTAGTACAGGTTTAGGCCAGGTTTAGGCCAGGTTTAGGGCAGGTTTAGTACAGGTTTAGTCCAGGTTTAGTCCTGGTTTAGTCCAGGTTTAGTCCAGGTTTAGTACAGGTTTAGTCCAGGTTTAGGCCAGGTTTAGTCCAGGTTTAGTCCAGGTTTAGTACAGGTTTAGTACAGGTTTAGTCCAGGTTTAGTCCAGGTTTAGTACAGGTTTAGTACAGGTTTAGTCCAGGTTTAGTCCAGGTTTAGTACAGGTTTAGTACAGGTTTAGGCCAGGTTTAGTCCTGGTTTAGTCCAGGTTTAGTCCAGGTTTAGTCCAGGTTTTGTACAGGTTTAGTCCAGGTTTAGTCCAGGTTTAGTACAGGTTTAGGCCAGGTTTAGGCCAGGTTTAGGGCAGGTTTAGTACAGGTTTAGTCCAGGTTTAGTCCTGGTTTAGTCCAGGTTTAGTCCAGGTTTAGTACAGGTTTAGTCCAGGTTTAGTCCTGGTTTAGTCCAGGTTTAGTACAGGTTTTGTACAGGTTTAGTCCAGGTTTAGTCCAGGTTTAGTACAGGTTTAGTCCAGGTTTAGTCCAGGTTTAGTCCAGGTTTTGTACAGGTTTAGTCCAGGTTTAGTCCAGGTTTAGTCCAGGTTTTGTACAGGTTTAGTCCAGGTTTAGTCCAGGTTTAGTACAGGTTTAGTCCAGGTTTAGTCCTGGTTTAGTCCAGGTTTAGTACAGGTTTAGTCCTGGTTTAGTCCAGGTTTAGTCCAGGTTTAGTCCAGGTTTAGTACAGGTTTTGTACAGGTTTAGTACAGGTTTAGTCCAGGTTTAGTCCAGGTTTAGTCCAGGTTTAGTCCAGGTTTAGTCCAGGTTTTGTACAGGTTTAGTCCAGGTTTAGTCCAGGTTTAGTACAGGTTTAGGCCAGGTTTAGGCCAGGTTTAGGGCAGGTTTAGTACAGGTTTAGTCCAGGTTTAGTCCAGGTTTAGTCCAGGTTTAGTACAGGTTTAGTCCAGGTTTAGTCCTGGTTTAGTCCAGGTTTAGTACAGGTTTAGTACAGGTTTAGTCCAGGTTTAGTCCTGGTTTAGTCCAGGTTTAGTACAGGTTTAGTACAGGTTTAGTCCAGGTTTAGTCCTGGTTTAGTACAGGTTTAGTACAGGTTTAGTCCAGGTTTAGTCCAGGTTTAGTCCAGGTTTAGTCCAGGTTTAGTCCAGGTTTAGTACAGGTTTAGTCCAGGTTTAGTCCAGGTTTAGTACAGGTTTAGGCCAGGTTTAGGCCAGGTTTAGGGCAGGTTTAGTACAGGTTTAGTCCAGGTTTAGTCCTGGTTTAGTCCAGGTTTAGTCCTGGTTTAGTACAGGTTTAGTACAGGTTTAGTCCTGGTTTAGTCCTGGTTTAGTACAGGTTTAGTACAGGTTTAGTACAGGTTTAGTCCTGCTTTAGTACAGGTTTAGTACAGGTTTAGTACAGGTTTAGTACAGGTTTAGTCCTGCTTTAGTACAGGTTTAGTACAGGTTTAGTCCTGCTTTAGTACAGGTTTAGTACAGGTTTAGTACAGGTTTAGTACAGGTTTAGTACAGGTTTAGTACAGGTTTAGTACAGGTTTAGTACAGGTTTAGGCCAGGTTTAGGCCAGGTTTAGGGCAGGTTTAGTACAGGTTTAGTCCAGGTTTAGTCCTGGTTTAGTCCAGGTTTAGTCCAGGTTTAGTACAGGTTTAGTACAGGTTTAGTCCTGGTTTAGTCCTGGTTTAGTACAGGTTTAGTACAGGTTTAGTACAGGTTTAGTCCTGGTTTAGTCCTGGTTTAGTACAGGTTTAGTACAGGTTTAGTACAGGTTTAGTCCTGGTTTAGTACAGGTTTAGTACAGGTTTAGTACAGGTTTAGTCCAGGTTTAGTACAGGTTTAGTACAGGTTTAGTCCTGGTTTAGTACAGGTTTAGTCCTGGTTTAGTACAGGTTTAGTCCTGCTTTAGTACAGGTTTAGTCCTGCTTTAGTACAGGTTTAGTCCTGGTTTAGTCCTGGTTTAGTACAGGTTTAGTACAGGTTTAGTACAGGTTTAGTCCTGGTTTAGTACAGGTTTAGTACAGGTTTAGTACAGGTTTAGTCCTGGTTTAGTACAGGTTTAGTACAGGTTTAGTACAGGTTTAGTCCAGGTTTAGTACAGGTTTAGTCCAGGTTTAGTCCAGGTTTAGTCCAGGTTTAGTACAGGTTTAGTACAGGTTTAGTCCAGGTTTAGTACAGGTTTAGTCCAGGTTTAGTACAGGTTTAGTCCAGGTTTAGTCCAGGTTTAGTACAGGTTTAGTCCAGGTTTAGTACAGGTTTAGGCCAGGTTTAGTACAGGTTTAGGCCAGGTTTAGTCCTGGTTTAGTCCAGGTTTAGTACAGGTTTAGTACAGGTTTAGGCCAGGTTTAGTCCTGGTTTAGTCCAGGTTTAGTACAGGTTTAGTACAGGTTTAGTACAGGTTTAGTCCTGGTTTAGTACAGGTTTAGTACAGGTTTAGTACAGGTTTAGTCCTGGTTTAGTACAGGTTTAGTACAGGTTTAGTACAGGTTTAGTCCTGCTTTAGTACAGGTTTAGTACAGGTTTAGTCCTGGTTTAGTACAGGTTTAGTACAGGTTTAGTACAGGTTTAGTCCAGGTTTAGTACAGGTTTAGGCCAGGTTTAGTCCTGGTTTAGTCCAGGTTTAGTACAGGTTTAGTACAGGTTTAGGCCAGGTTTAGTCCTGGTTTAGTCCAGGTTTAGTACAGGTTTAGTACAGGTTTAGTACAGGTTTAGTCCTGGTTTAGTCCAGGTTTAGTACAGGTTTAGTACAGGTTTAGTACAGGTTTAGTCCTGGTTTAGTCCAGGTTTAGTACAGGTTTAGTACAGGTTTAGGCCAGGTTTAGTGGTGTTGGTCCCGCAGGATGTTGTGCACTCTTCTCAGGCAGCGAGTGGAGTAGATGGTGCTGATTTCTGGCAGAGTTGTTCCAGTGATTTTACCGGCTGCTTTCACCAGCTGCTGGAGTGTCTGCTGGTCCGCCTTAGTGCAGCTGGAGAACCACACTAAAAATCCATACGGCAGAACACTGCTGATGGCACAGTTGTAAGAGTTCAACATCAGAGATCTGGGAATGTGGGCACTCCTCAATTTCCTCAGGTAGTAAAGGCGCTGTTGGGCCTTCTGTACGGCTGAGGTGATGTGATTGCCCCAGGACAGGTCCTCAGTCACGGTTACCCCCAGGAATTTAAAGCTGCTCACCCTCTCCACCGCCTCATTGCCAATGAGGAGAGGTAGATGGTTGTTGTGACCTTTTCTGTGGAAATCCACAACAATCTCCTTGGTCTTTTCAGTGTTTAAAACCAAGTTATTGTTGTGGCACCATGACTCTAGATGTTGCACCTCACTCCTGTAGTTAGTCTCATCGTTGTTGGATATAAGACCGAGCACTATGGTGTCATCGGCGAATTTAACGTTGAGATTGGACGCGGAGGAGGCAAGGCAGTCATGGGTGAAGAGAGTGTATAGCAGAGGGCTCAGAACACACCCTTGGGGAGTCCCGGTGTTGACAACAAGGGTGGAGGAGGTGTTCCTGCCCACTCTGACACTCTGTGTACGGTTAGTGAGAAAGTCCACAGTCCAGCTGCACAGAGAGGAGTTGAGTCCCAGTTGGTGGAGTTTGGACTGGAGTTTGTATGGCCGGGTTTAGGCCCAGGTTTAGTCCAGGTTTAGTACACGTTTAGGCCCAGGTTTTGTCCAGGTTTAGTACAGGTTTAGGCCCAGGTTTATTCCAGGTTTAGTACAGGTTTAGTACAGGTTTAGTCCAGGTTTAGGCTCAGTTTTAGTCCACGTTTACTCCAGGTTTAGTCCAGGTTTAGTTCAGGTTTAGGCCCAGGTTTAGTCAACGTTTAGGCCCACGTTTTCTCTATGTTTAGTCCAGGTTTAATCCTGGTTTAATCCTGGTTTAGTCCTGGTTTAGTCCTGGTTTAATCCTGGTTTAGTCCTGGTTTAGTCCTGGTTTAGTCCTGGTTTAATCCTGGTTTAGTCCTGGTTCAGTCCTGGTTCAGACCCATTACATCTAGATCTTTTCTGTTTTGTTTGGTTTGTGTTTCTGTTCAGGTTTAGTCCTGGTTTAGTCCCGCTTCAATATATATTCATACCATATGTCCTAGTTGAGTCCTGGTTTAGATTTGGTTTAGTCCTGGATTACATCTGGTTCAATTCTGATTTTGTTAAATGGTTTAATCCTGGTTTAGTCTTGATTTAATGTTTTGGTTTAGTCCTAATTTAGCCCTTATTACATCCTTGCTTACTCCCAGTTAAGTCCTGGTTTAGTCCTGGTTTAGTCCTGGTTTAGTCGCAGTTTCAGAGTATTTCCGGTCCTGTCACCTCTGCTGACCTGGGACAGTGCGATAGTGAAATGAGGAGTCTGGGAAACGCTGCCATTTTCCTCCTGGCAAAAACTCTGAGAAAAAGAAATAAATTCACATGGAGACATTCCAAAGTCAGACAAGCCTTCGCACATTTCAGAGACATGAGAACAGACGGACCAGAGGAAATCTTAGACACAGATTTTAGTTCCCTTTTACCCCAAATTACACTAGTCTCTGTTCTAATGCGGTTTTCTCATCACAAACAGACCGTAAATTAAACAAAACACAACTCTTGGTCTGTTTTCTTCTTGCTCGAGCAGAGATTTGAGAACCCGTTACTTTCTACTTGTTTGTACAAAATAAATAAAAAGAAATAAATTAATCTGTAACTGATGGTGTTTGTACAAGCAGGTGAGTCAGTATAATCACATTTTCTTTGTGTTTTAGTCCTTTAGTCCTGTTTTTTTTTATTTTACTGAAAAAAAATGACAGTTTGTGCCGCTCTTTGCTGTTGGCATCAGATTGGTCAAAAATAGGTTCACCTGGGACATTGCATAAAAATGGGAGAAATCAGTGGTTTTGGATAAATCTACATGGGACATTGGACACAGGGCTCAAAACTGGGATCCTCCTGGGTAAATGGGAACGTGTGGTCACCCAAATAATAAATAAAACTAAAATTGTACAGTATCACTCAGAAATCATTCAGAAATGTATTTGTGCATTATATTTTATAATAATTTATAATACTTTAACAAGCATATATTTCATTTTATTATTAGCCTATTTCTTTTATTCAAATCTATCAATGGAATGGAAGCATCCATCCATCCATCCATCTTCTCCCGCTTAATCCGGCTGGGTCGCGGGGGCAGCTTACTGCCCAATACTCATAGCACCTATGAACCCCTCTGCAGGTGGTGAGCCCACAGGAGGGTGGACAACATGGTCCTTGATGTTAGTTCATAGGGGTGCGGGCATGTTTTAGGTTGATGGGGGAAACCGGAGTACCCGGAGGAAACCCATCCAGACACGGGGAGGAACATGCAAACTCCACACAGAAAGGCCCGGGCGACCCGGGGATCGAACCCGCAACCTTCTTGCTGTGAGGCCTGAGTGTTGCCACTCAGCCACCGAATGGAAGCAACTGATTCAAATCCCAAATCTTTCCCAAACACTTTTTGTGTCTCTGCTTGACACCAAAAAACCGGGGATGTCCCAGTTTTTTTTTTTTAATTCTGGTCATTCTAAACTGAAGATGTTTGTAATGAAAAAGATCCAGATATTGATTTAAATAAAATAAATAATAATAATAAAAAAAGATGTTTTTTATGGTATTATAAATTGTTACAAAATATAACGCACAGATATATAATTTCCGAATATAAAACTGTACAATTTTATTTTTATTTATTTTATTTGTTTATTTTTCCGTCCCCGCTCACCCGCCCCTCTCCCTCGTCTCTGTCGCAGGGTGATGACGCGGGCTCTGGATGTTTACAATGGCGGTCGCTTTTTGCAGAAAACGTAAATAAAATGCCGGATTTTTAGCAGCGGATTCCCTCCTCTTTTTTCGTAATTAAAACTCCGTAAAAGCTTATCGACATGACGAACAGGACCTCGTATTTCTACGACCCCGACGTGGGAAACTTTCATTACGGTCAGTTTGATCCGGAGCTAATAAGAATGTGTGCTAATGTAGGCTAACAGCTAACACGGTCAAACTAACGGGGCTAATGAATCAAACTGTTTCTCACTCAAGATTTTTGTGCATTTGCTATAATATTTACTTTAATGTGTTTGTAATAACAGAGTGCACCGTTTGTCGGGCTTGTCTTTACGCAACAAAATAGTGCCGCTTTGTTTTACACGTGAAAAACAAGATATTTATAAAGACAGAATCACCGAAATTGTTGTAATCAAATACGGATCTATGAAATGTTTCTGTGTCTGGGTAATATTTTGATCTGTGATGGTCCTGTAGCTGCAGATGTTCTTATCCTAGGATGTGTTGGTGGTTTTACATGAGGTAAACACTACTATTAGTACTACTACTACTGCTACTACTACTGCTACTACTACTACTGCTACTACTGCTACTACTGCTACTACTACTGCTACTACTACTGCTACTACTGCTACTACTGCTACTGCTACTACTGCTGCTACTGCTGCTACTGCTACTACTGCTACTACTACTACTGCTACTACTACTACTGCTACTACTACTACTACCACTGCTACTACTACTACTACTGCTACTACTAATACTACTGCTACTGCTACGACTGCTACTGCTACTACTGCTACTACTATTACTACTGCTACTACTGCTACTACTGCTGCTACTGCTGCTACTACTACTACTACTGCTACTACTGCTATTGCTACTACTACTGCTACTACTAGCGGCACTACTGCAGCAGCAGCTACCACTACTAACTACCGCTACTGCCACCACTATTACTACTGCTACCACTGCCACTGCTACCACTGCTGCCATCGCTGCTACCATCAACTACCACTACCACTACCACTAGCGCCATTGCTACTACCACTGCTACCACCGGCAGCTACCACTGCTACCACTGCTACCATCACTACCAGCTACCGCTACCACCTGCAGCCAGCAGCGGCGCTACCAGCAGCTACAACACCACTGCTACCACTGCTATTGCTGCTACTGCTGCTACCAGCGCTACCACCACCGCTGCTACTTCTGCCACAACTACCGCAACTGCCATACCGTTACCACTGGCGCTGCCGCCAGCTACTACCACTACTACTGCTACCACTGGCATTGCTACTACGCTACCGCTACCACCAGCTACCATTTGGCACTACAACCACTGCTACCAGCTACTGCTACAGCAGCTAGCCACTGCTACCGCTACTGCCACAACACTGCTACCACTGCTACAGCAGCTACCAGCAGCAGCACTGCTAGCACTGCCATTGCCATTACAGCTACTACTGCTACTACTGCTACTACTGCTACTACTACTACTGCTAGTACTGCTACTGCTACTACTGCTAGTACTGCTACTGCTACTACTACTGCTACTACTACTGCTACTGCAACTACTAGTACTGCTACTAGTACTGCTACTGCTACTACTACTACTACTACTACTCTTAGTGGTACTCAAAATTTATGATGATACTGATATCGCCAAAAGTATTTTTAGGTATATTTTACTACATTTTTTTGTGTTGTTTTTTACCAGAATGTGCAGAAATGAACTATGTGTCCATGATGTTTTCTTTCTTTTTTTTAAATAACTTTATTTACTGACATTTTAGTTTAGACCAAATATTCTACAACAAAAAAAGATAAAAAAAAACAAAAAAAAAACAGGCTTATTGTTGGTGCTAAATAATCATTAAATACACTGTAAGTATCACGTGTTCAAAGTGCTTCACATAAAAGTCCTGCACGGTCTGTGATTGAGCTGTAAGACTTACGTAAAGGGGCTGATGTTGTTATATTTCTTTATTTTAATCTTCCTTCTGTATTTTACGTCCTTGTTTTCCTGTAGGTACTGGTCACCCGATGAAGCCCCACCGTCTGTCTCTGACCCACAGCCTGGTGCTGCACTACGGCCTCTACAAGAAGATGATGGTGAGAAACGTGACAAAAGTGTGAAGCTTTGGGTTTAGGCTCAGGTTTAGTCCCGGTTTAGAACATATTTTTTTCCAGAACTAGTCCAGGTTTAGTCCGGGTTTAATCCTGTTTACTCCAGGTTTAGGCCCAGGTTTACAGTTTACAGTTTTGCTGCTTATTTAGAGGAGCAAAACCTGTTTCTGCGACACATTTGACGTGTTTTGAAGATTAAAATGTTGCGTTTCATATTAACTTTGCAAAAGAAGTGGTTTAACAAAGACTTTTTTTCCCCTCATATTTTTACATTTGCCTTGGATAAAAAGGTTAACTTTGCTGAGTAACTTCACTTGATGAGATGTAAATCCAAAAAGCAGTGTTATAATGATGGCAAAACTATAACATTAAGTAAATAAAGAACTAAATGGTACAAGTTATTCATGAGAAATGAGATTAAAATCTCATGTTGTCTTGTTCTCGTAGAAGTTGTGTCTCACCCCTTCCCTAGATTTAACCAATCGCAGTGAATTTGAAGCTGGTTCAAGTCATTTTATTTCCTTTATTTAGTTGTATTTTCATCTAACTTGTTCCTGGCTTGCAGAAGATAACGTGCTCTTAATCAGACGGAAACTGCCTGTGGTTCCTCTTTTATAACACATTCTCTTGGGGGGAAAAACAAGTTACTTTTATGAGAAAAAGTTCAGTATTTCAGAATGAACTTTTCCGATAGCAGAAATGGCTTGAATTTAATTTAAAGTAAATACGAAGCTACAAAGTGTGCAGTACCTACGGACGATACACAATAATATTGTTTATTATGATAAAAATAATAATGTGGGACATTTTATATAATCGTGATAATCAACAACGAAGAGAATCACCATTTTATCACCAGAATGTGCAGAAATAAAGTACATATCCACAATGTTTTCTTTTAGATCATTGTTGTTTTCTTATTTAGTTTTCTTAGTTTTGTTTTTTAATAACTTTATTTATTGACTTTTTCAGTTTAGAACAACAATTCTACATAAAAAGAACAAAAACAAGCTTATTATTGGTGCCAAATAATCATAAAAATCCACAGTAAGCATCACATACAATAAAAGAAATGAACGTAAACTGAATAAAATAAAAAATAAATCAACACATTTAAATTAAAATTCTGCACTTAAATAATAAAACATAATTTATATAATAATAATAAATTAAAAAAACATGCATATAAATAAAGTAGTTAAATAATAAAAATAAAAATACAGATAGTTCAGTACAGTAACAGGAGCCTATTCATAACATTCAAATCATATTCTTAGTTTTGTTTTTTAATAACTTTATTTATTGCCATTTTTAGTTTAGAACAACGACTCTACAAAAAAAAGAACAAAAACAAGCTTATTGTTGGTGCCAAATAATCATAAAAATCCACTGTTTACAATAAAATACAACACAATACAAGAAATGAATATAAATTGAATAAAATAAAAATAAATCAACACATTTCAATTATAATGCTGCACTTAAATAATAAAACATAATTTACAAAATAATAATAAATTAAAAAACATGCATATAAATAAAGTAGTTAAATAATAAAAATTAAAAAAAACAGATCGTTCAATACTATAACAGTTTAAATATGGAGCCTATTCATAATATTCAAATCTAGAACATGATTAAACTAACAGCAGCTTTAAGAATTATCGTGATATAATTGTTGATCGCCGTTTTTTCGGTAATCGTGACGCCAAATTTCGGTATGGTACCTGCCCCCGGCTCGTCTAAACGCTCCGTCTCCGTTCGTCTCCAGGTTTTTAAGCCGTACAAAGCGTCTCAGCACGACATGTGCCGCTTCCACTCGGAGGATTACATCGACTTCCTGCAGAAAGTGTCTCCCAACAACATGCAGGGCTTCACCAAGAGCCTCAACACCTTCAACGTGGGCGACGACTGGTGAGGAGCCGCATCGGTTTCACTTTCACTTCACGTTTTAGCTTTGGAGCGACTGAACAAGAGTCGGAACATGTTTGTAAAGCTCGAAACTACAGGGTTAACAGGTTTTATGGCGGGGAGGGCATCTGACTCACTCCCACCGGCTCTGTGCTTGTTTTTCAGTCCTGTTTTCCCGGGGCTTTTTGAGTTCTGCTCCAGATACACCGGAGCGTCTCTACAGGGAGCCACACAGCTCAACCACAAGGTACTTAAAAATATACGTTAAAATAGGCTTAAAAATACAGTGTCGGACCCAGTTTGATTCATATTTATACCAGGAGTCTTTAGTCAGGTTTTCTGTCCTGGTTTAGACCTGGTTTAGACCTGGTTTAGTCCTGGTCTAGTCCTGTTTTTTGTCTTGGTTTAGATCTTCTTTAGAGCTTGTTTGGACTTGGTTTAGTCCCACTTTAGTCCTGGTCTAGACCTCGTTTAGTCCTTTTTCTGTCCTGGTTTAGTTCTGGTTTAGACCTGGTTAAGACCTGGTTTAGTCCTGGTTTAGATCTCATTTAGTCCTTTTTTGTCCTGGTTTAGACCTGGTCCAGTCCTGTTTTTGTCCTGGTTTAGTCCTAGTTTAGACCTGGATTAGACCTGGTTCAATCCTGGTTTAGACTTGGTTTAGTCCTGGTTCAGTCCAGGTTTAGTCAAGGTTTTTGTCTTGGTTTAGATCTTGTTTAGACCTTGTTTGGACTTGGTTTAGTCCCACTTTAGTCGTGGTCTAGACCTCATTTAGTCCTTTTTTGTCCTGGTTTAGTCCTGGTTTAGACCTGGTTTAGTCCTGGTTTAGTCCTGGTTTAGTCCTGGTTTAGTCCTGGTTTAGTCCTGGTTTAGTCCTGGTTTAGTCCTGGTTTTCTCCATAACCTAAATCCTCTTTTCTTCTCAGATCTGTGACATCGCCATAAACTGGGCTGGAGGTTTGCATCACGCCAAGAAGTTCGAGGTCAACGAAAAACAAAAACTTTATATTTTTAAACTTTATTTTTAAACTTTATTTTTAAACTTTATTTTTAAACTTTATTTTTAAACTTTGATAATTATAAAAGAAAATAAACTCTTGTGTTTCAGGCGTCCGGGTTTTGTTACGTGAACGACATCGTCATCAGTATTCTGGAGCTGCTCAAGTAAGAACTGACTTATTTTAAAGGGGCATTACGGAACTTTTTTGGTCAAGAGTCCGTCACCTGCTGGACTCCATGTAGTGCAGACACAGTACAGGTCGGATCTGTGGAGAGGAGAGCCGCTCATGGTCATAGCGCCTGTTTTTACTGCAGTTTCGGGACTAAAAACACCTGTCAATGAGGAAATACTCGATATATTTGTTTAAAGCCACTGTGGAAGTTTTGAAGTTCGGATGAGGATTTTTTTTTCTTTCAAATTGTCAATAAAAGTTAAAAATATGGTTTTAGAGACGCACGTTGGGACCAAATCGAGACCATCTTTGTAATTTTCAACTTTTATTTGTGTTTCTCAGTTATTTTGGCACAAATATGTCAAAGTTTTTATAAATCTGTCTCCATATGATCGATAAACCAGGACTAAACCAGGACTAAACCAGGACTAAACCAGGTCTAAACCAGGACTAAACCGGGACTAAACCAGGACTTAACCGGGTCTAAACCAGGACTAAACCAAGACTAAACCGGGACTAAACCGGGACTAAACCGGGACTAAACCGGGACTAAACCGGGACTAAACTGGGTCTAAACCGGGTCTAAACCAGGAGTAAACCAGGTCTAAACCAGGACTAAACCAGGTCTAAACCAGGTCTAAACCAGGACTAAACCAGGTCTAAACCAGGTCTAAACCAAGACTAAACCAGGACTAAACCAGGACTAAATCAGGACTAAACCTGATTTTCTGTGGGAAACACTGAATCCTGGTCCAGTCCTGGTTTAGACCTTGTCCGGTCCTGGTTTAGACTTGGTTCGGTCCTGGTTTAGACCTAGTTTAGTCCTGATCATCTCTGCAGTCCTCTAATGACCCTCTGTCCGCAGACACACTGGATCAGGACCAGGAGTTTGCTTCGGGAAACAGGAAATTATCCGTTTTTTCCGTTTTTCATTTAAACACAAAATCGAAAAATGAAAAAAACAAATCATTATCTGATTTTTTACTTCAGTTTTGGAGACAAGTAATGAAGAAAAGAGTTTTGTTTTCTTATTTTTGGTTTTATTTTGAAAAAGAAATGAACGAATGACACACAGATTCTACACGGATTCACTCGCTGCCGTCGGAAATTCCTGGCTCCGACTTTCCCCGTGTCTTTATCCGGTTTAATCTCCCGTCTGACGCTGTGTCCAGGTACCACCCGCGGGTGCTCTACATCGACATCGACATCCACCACGGCGACGGGGTCCAGGAGGCCTTTTACCTCACCGACCGCGTCATGACCGTGTCCTTCCACAAGTACGGGAACTACTTTTTCCCCGGAACAGGTACGGGACACTCCCACTTTGGATTTTTCAGTCGTTTTTCCCCAACCACGAACCCACCCACGGCCCTTTTTTTCCACCTCAAAGCCATGAGGGAACGGCACAATCACATTTTACGCAGTTTTGTCTCATTAAAGTGATAAAATAAAGTTTCACGTGTGTTTTTAGGCAGTAAATCCACCAAAATATCAACCTGTGCTGGAGATTTAAGGCTTTTTTACCATATCACCCGTCACGAATAGAAACGCTTCAGTTTTTATACGTTTTTGTGTTTTACTCTGAGGTGTCCTGTGTGGCTTAAGTTATTATTTTGACAGAATATTCCACAAAAAATAAAAAATAAAGCCATTCACAGCGTTCGATCGGCCACAATCACGGACACAGATACAGATTTGTGTTGTAATGCAGCGAGTTCTTGGGTCGAATCTGAAACTCGCCGTTAAAACCTCCGTGAAGTCATCAAACGGAAACCTGCAAAAAGTTTTTGTTTGTGCTATTCTGGCTTTTAAGATATTTTCAGTTTTATTTTATGTCGTCCAGTCCCTCAGAATGTGAAACAGCCTCAAAACAGGAGGGAAATTTTGGAAAATGTTTGGATTTGGTTTGTGCTGTTTTGTGCTGTGACAGTTTCCTTTGTGCGAGTTTATTTCTAAAATTCTAAAATGGGCAGCACGGTGGCTGAGTGGCAACACTCAGGCCTCACAGCAAGAAGGTTGCGGGTTCGATCCCCGGGTCGCCCGGGCCTTTCTGTGTGGAGTTTGCATGTTCCTCCCCGTGTCTGGATGGGTTTCCTCCGGGTGCTCCGGTTTCCCCCATCAACCTAAAAAACATGCCCGCACCCCTATGAACTAACATCATGGACCATGTTGTCCACCCTCCTGTGGGCTCACCACCTGCAGAGGGGTTCATAGGGGGGGTCAGGTGCTATGAGTATTGGGCAGCAAGCTGCCCCCGCGACCCAGCCGGATTAAGCGGGAGATGATGGATGGATGGATATTTCTAAAATGATTCATTATTATTTCTGCGGTAATTTCCGTTCAGCTCTGACGGCGACGACTTTAGCAAAACTCCCCAAAACTAGTGAAGAAAAACTTATTCTGATTCTTATTTTACTTTATGTTTGACTTTTCAACAGGGTGAGATCGTTTCTCTTCGTTACTTTTGTGGAGTTTTGCTGACCTGCCCCATCAAACTCAAACCCGCACAAAAAAAACTATGGCAGTCATCAAAAGTTTCGTTTGTGCTGCTTTAGTTTTGGAGAAATTAACGATTCTTTTACAGGTCAAACTGGGGTCGGACCCACAGGAAGAAGAAAAATGCTCGAAAACGCCCAAAATGGAGTCAGTCGTTTGTGCTTCGTTTGTGCGATTCTGGTTCTTCAGATATTTGCAGTTTTATTTTGGGCCGATGACGTCGTCCAGAACCTCAGAATGTGAAACAGCCTCAGAACAGGAAGAAAATGATAGAAAACGTTTGTGTTTTGTGCTGCGACAGTTTCATTTGTGCGAGTTTATTTCTAAAATGATTCATTATTATTTCTGTGGTAATTACAGGACGTCATTTCCGCTCAGCTGACGGAGACAAACTCCACAAAACTAGAGGAGAGAAACGACCTGAGGCTGAGGAAAAGTATCAGTCTTTAGTATTTTGCCTTTGATTCATATTTCACAGACTTTTCCTCAGCCTCAGATCGTTTCTCTTCACCAGTTTTGTGGAGTTTTGCTGAAGCCGAGCGGAAATTTACGGCGGCGCTTTTACATTTCACAAAACACATTAACGAGTTTGAAAAGAAAATTACATCTTGAAGACAAATTCCAAGTTTCCGTAAAACGCATCTGCAAACGCGCAAGCAAATTTACGAAACGCAAAACGCACGGGGCAAAAACGCGAATACAAAACCCCGAAACGAACCAACAAGACGAGTTCTCGACGGACAAGCACAGAGCCTCGTGTAATATCTGCAAAAATAAGAATTAATTTTAGGGATACAGTCACACAAATGAAAACTGTCACAGCACAAACCAAATCCAAACTTATCATTTCTCATTTTCTGGTTGTTTTGAGGCTGTTTCACATTCTGAGGTTCTGGACGACGACATCGGCCCAAAATAAATAATAATAATCCTACATTTTATTACATTCGAGGTCACATTCCAACAACTTAAACTAATTAAGTCCGATTAAAACAGTTCAACAGTTAAAGTGGGACAGAACTGAATGAATTGTCTGTATTTAGTGTTGTATTTTATTAGTATTTAGTCACGTGTCGGACAGTGTTTGAACGGATTAATTGTATTTAATTTACTTTACAATTAGTTATCAGCTGTTGTCCCTGGGGAATTTGTCAACAACCAGAATCGCACAAACGTTTGACTCCATTTTCGGGCGTTTTCGAGCGTTTTGGGGCTTCCTGTGGGACGGACCGACCCCCGTTTGACCCGTAAAAGAGTCGTTAAAATCTCCAAAACGAACAAAAGCAGCAGCACAAACGCCCGTCGTAGTTTCCGTGCAGTCTGAATAAAAGGCGCGGGTGTTTTGCAGGCGACATGTACGAGGTGGGAGCGGAGAGCGGACGATATTACTGCCTCAACGTCCCCCTGAGAGACGGAATCGACGACCAGAGTCAGAGCTTTACACTTTTATCATCATTATTATCATTATTATTATTATTATTATTATTATTATTATTATTATCGTTATTATTATTGTTATTATCATTATTATCATTGTTATTATTATTATTATTATTCTCTCTCATTTTCTCTCTCCTTCTTCTCTCTCTTTTGATCTTATTCTTTTCTCTCTTTTTCTTTCTGTCTCTCTTTCTTCTTTCTCTCTTGTCTCTCTCTTTGTTTCTTTCTTTCTCATTCTCGCTCATTTTCTCTCTCCTTTTCTATCTCTTCTCTCTCTCTTTCTCCCTCTCATCTCTTTCCTTGTGTTGTGTGATGTGTGATGTGTGTTGTGGAATGTGTGTTGTGTGATGTGTGTTGTGTGATGTGTGTTGTGTGATGTGTGTTGTGTGATGTGTGTTGTGTGATGTGTGTTGTGTGTTGTGTGTTGTGTGTTGTGCGATGTGTGTTGTGCGATGTGCGATGTGTGTTGTGTGATGTGTGTTGTGTGATGTGTGTTGTGTGATGTGTGTTGTGTGATGTGTGTTGTGTGTTGTGTGATGTGTGATGTGTGTTGTGTGATGTGTGTTGTGTGATGTGTGTTGTGTGTTGTGTGATGTGTGTTGTGTGATGTGTGATGTGCGATGTGTGTTGTGTGTTGTGTGATGTGTGTTGTGTGATGTGCGATGTGTGTTGTGTGATGTGCGATGTGTGTTGTGTGATGTGTGTTGTGTGATGTGTGTTATGTGATGTGCGATGCGTGTTGTGTGTTGTGTGATGCGTGTTGTGTGTTGTGTGATGTGTGTTGTGTGTTGTGCGATGTGTGTTGTGCGATGTGTGTTGTGCGATGTGTGTTGTGCGATGTGTGTTGTGCGATGTGTGTTGTGCGATGTGTGTTGTGTGTTGTGTGATGTGTGTTGTGTGTTGTGTGATGTGTGTTGTGTGATGTGTGATGTGTGTTGTGTGATGTGTGTTGTGTGTTGTGTGTTGTGTGATGTGTGTTGTGTGATGTGTGTTGTGTGATGTGTGTTGTGTGTTGTGTGATGTGTGTTGTGTGTTGTGTGATGTGTGATGTGTGTTGTGTGTTGTGTGTTGTGTGATGTGTGATGTGTGTTGTGTGATGTGTGTTGTGTGATGTGTGTTGTGTGTTGTGTGATGTGTGTTGTGTGTTGTGTGTTGTGTGATGTGTGTTGTGTGATGTGTGATGTGTGTTGTGTGATGTGTGTTGTGTGATGTGTGTTGTGTGATGTGTGATGTGTGTTGTGTGATGTGTGTTGTGTGTTGTGTGATGTGTGTTGTGTGTTGTGTGATGTGTGTTGTGTGTTGTGTGATGTGTGTTGTGTGTTGTGTGTTGTGTGATGTGTGATGTGTGTTGTGTGTTGTCTTGCTCAGGCTACAGGCAGCTGTTCCAACCCGTCATCAAACAGGTGGTGGATTATTACCAGCCCACGTGCATCGTCCTGCAGGTGAAACACACAAGAACAACACAAGAACAACAACCACAGAACAACAACAACACAAGAACAACAACAACAGAACAACAACAACACAAGAACAACCACACGACAGAACAACACAAGAACAACAACCACACAACAGAACAACACAAGAACAACAACAACAGAACAACAACAACACAAGAACAACAACCACACAACAACACAAGAACAACAACCACACAACAACACAAGAACAACAACCACACAACAGAACAACAACACAAGAACAACAACCACACAACAGAACAACACAAGAACAACAACCACACAACAGAACAACAACACAAGAACAACCACACAACAGAACAACAACAACACAAGAACAACAACCACACAACAACAGAACAACACAAGAACAACAACCACACAACAGAACAACACAAGAACAACAACCACACAACAGAACAACAACAACACAAGAACAACAACCACACAATAGAACAACACAAGAACAACAACCACACAACAGAACAACACAAGAACAACAACAGAACAACAACAACACAAGAACAACAACCACACAACAGAACAACAACACAAGAACAACAACCACACAACAGAACAACAACACAAGAACAACAACCACACAACAGAACAACAACACAAGAACAACAACCACACAACAGAACAACACAAGAACAACAACAGAACAACAACAACACAAGAACAACAACCACACCACAGAACAACAACACAAGAACAACAACCACACAACAGAACAACACAAGAACAACAACCACACAACAGAACAACAACACAAGAACAACCACACAACAGAACAACACAAGAACAACAACCACACAACAGAACAACACAAGAACAACAACCACACAACAGAACAACAACACAAGAACAACAACCACACAACAGAACAACACAAGAACAACAACCACACAACAGAACAACACAAGAACAACAACCACACAACAGAACAACAACACAAGAACAACCACACAACAGAACAACACAAGAACAACAACCACACAACAGAACAACACAAAACACAACAACAACACAACAACAAAAGAACACCAGAACAGAACTGAACTGAATGAAAATGACATGATGTTTACACTGTTATGTAGGGCTGCAACTAACGATTATTTTCATAATCGATTAATCTGGCGATTATTTTTCAACTAATCGATTATTAATCGGATAAAAATAAGGAAAGTGCTCCAAAACTGTGCTAAAAGTAAGTTAGCCGTGCGTCCTGGGTTTACGCACAGAAGCTGTGCTCGCTCTGCCAACCCCTCTCTCTATTACGCACGCGGTCAGATCAACAAAGCTTTGACCAATCACGGTGTTCGTGGGCTTGTACCGCACACTCTGTGATGGACAGGAGCACCAGCGAATCACAGAGAGGGTTTAAGAGGTTAACTGGACTAGTTAATGGCTTAGAAACACATTGTTCCAATGCAATCGCGGCTAATATGTGCTAACTAGCTAACACCAAGCAACTTCGGTTTAACTTGTATAGTGTCAAACAATACGTTGTGATTAAAACGTTCCTATTAACTTGTACCAGTAATGCACCCAACTACTTTTCATGTCAAAAAAAGGTTGCCAATATGTTTGTGAAATCTCACCAGAGTCCGACTGATTTTAAAGGGGAGACGCCATTTCTCAAGTGTCCTCTTTTTTCCCCCGTGTTAACCTTTCCTGTTCTCGCCCCCTAACCGTGGTTGGGGAGCACAGGGGAGATCGTCTTCTCCAGGGCCGGGGATTGCTTCCCTCCGGGGTTAACTCCCTTGAGGACCTCGTGCGTTTGCGGTGTATGAAAATGTAAATAAAAGGAGGCAGTTTCGCTGCAGAGTGGGGCTTTATTAGCTCACTACACTGTAGGAGTAGCACCTTTTACCCTCTACTTGCCCGATCGCCGTCTCTGTCTTTCCCTGAGAGCACACGGGACACACACACGGAGCGAGACCCGGCTCCACTGCTCCGCACAGACATACATCCAGCGCAATCACTCACCCTCTCTCTCTCTCCTGCACTGAGCTATAGACACAATATAGACACATCTCACAACACCCGATTCTCCCGCTTGGACTTTGTCACGTGAACTAGTCAACTAATCGACTACTAAATTAGTTGCCAACTATTTTAATAGTCGATTTTAATCGATTTAATTGATTAGTTGTTGCAGCCCTACTGTTATGACATGATTTAATGTTAATCTTTCTCTCTCTTTCTTTCTGTTTGTCTTTCTCTCTCTCTTTCTTTCTGTCTGTTTTTCTCTCTCTTTCTGTCTGTCTCTCTCTTTCTTTCTGTCTGTCTCTCTCTTTCTTGCTCATTTTCTCTCTCCTTTTCTCTCCTTTTTTCTCTTTCTCTCATTCTCTCTTTCCTTCCTTCTCTTTCTTTCTATCTCTTTCTCATTTTCTCTCATTATCACTTTCTTCACTCTTTCCTTCTCTTTCTCTCTTTTATAACTCATTTTCTCTCTTTGTGTTTCGTTCTTCTCTCTTTCGCTCTCTTTTTCGCTCTCACATTCTCCTTTCTTGTCTGTCTTTCCTTCTTTCTTTCTCTCATTTTCTCTCCCTTTCCTTCTTTCTCTCTTTCTTCTCTCTCTTTCCTTCTCTATTTCTCTTTCTGACTCATTTTCTCTCTGCTTTTCTGTCTCTCTTTCTCTCTCTCATCTCTTTCCTTCTTTCTTTTTTCTTGCTCATTTTCTCTCCTTTTCTTTCTCCTTCTCTCTTTCCTTTGTTTTTTCTTACTTTCACTCTCTTTCTCACTCATTTTCTCCTTTTCTTTCTCTCTCTTTTTATCTTATTCTTTTCTCTTTTTCTTTCTTCTTTTCTTTTTATCTCTTTTTCATTTGCTGTTTCTTTTTCTTTCGCTCTTTCTCACTTTGTCACTTTTTCTCTTTTTTCGTTCTTCACTCTCTCTCTCCTCCCTCTTCCTCTCTTTTCTCTATCTCTTCTTTCTCTCTCCTCCCTCTTTCTCTCTCTTGTCTATCTTTTCTCCCTCTTTCTTTCTCTCTCCTCCCTCTTTCTCTCTCTTTTCTCCCTCTTTTCTCCTCCTCTCAGTGCGGCGCCGACTCTCTGGGCTGTGATCGTCTCGGTTGTTTTAACCTCAGTATTCGAGGACACGGGTAAAGTCCAACTGCACATTCACTCGTTCGTTCATCCCTTCATCTTCTGTCGCTTCCGTCTAAAGTGAATCGTTTCCGTCGTTTCTTCACCTCTGGTTTCGTGGCTTTTGTTCAGGGAGTGCGTGGAGTTCGTGAAGAGCTTTAAAATCCCTCTGCTGGTGCTGGGAGGAGGAGGCTACACCGTGAGGAACGTGGCTCGCTGCTGGTGCGTTCGGGAGCGTTCGGGAAATCTGAGGAACGGGAAAACCGCGCCTGACGCTGCGATGTGTTTGTGTTCGCAGGACGTTCGAGACGTCGCTGCTGGTGGACGAGTCGATCAGTGACGAGCTGCCGTACAGCGGTGAGAATGTATTTATTTGTTTAACAGGCAAAACGTTAATGGGCGTCATTCGTGAAACATTATTATGAACAAATTTGTACTTAACGCTGCCTTACGAACATGTTTGGCTTTCACAAAACGTTTTCTGAACTCAAAATGTTCGTCCGGAAGAACAAATCCTACGAACATTCTCCCGTTTTAGAATATTATTACTCTGATAATGCGACAGAAAATTCAAATTACCCTATTTTTCGGTCTATAAGTCACACTTTTCTTCATGGTTTGGGTGTTTCCTGCGACTTATCCTCAGGTGCGACTTACATAAGAAATTATTCATTCTTTTGTTTTTTTTTAACGTTCTTTTGTTTGATCTTTCTTTTGTTCTTTCTTTTTCCTTCATATTCCATCTCACCGTACCAGATTTATTACAATATTTCCTCTACTTTTCCCTCTAAAAATGCTTCACAGACTTAATCCAAAGAATGAAGATGTAAAAGTGCTTAGAACAGTTATTTCTTCATGTCGTCTGCACTGAAATGGAGCAAAGGTCCATGGTCTATGTCAGGGGTCTCAAACTCAGTTTACCTGGGGGCCACTGGAGGCAGAGTCTGGGTCAGGGTGGGCCGCATAAGGGATTCCACAAAAAAAAGTTTTAAAAAAAGTCCTCAAATGTCATTAACAGTTTTAATGATTTATTCTGAACATGAAGTGTCCTGAACATGAGTGGAACATTGAGTGAAAATCATGAACGGTTCTTCTGAACATGGCTTCTCTTGCCTACTCCTTGCTGCCAGAGACTCACTAACCATGTAGCTTCGACTGCTGCAATATTCTCTTCGGTTACTTTCTTGAAGAAATCTTGTTGCCTCAGTAGACCTGCTTTAAGACTGGCGACCCGCTTGGCTCTCTCATCCCCCTGGTATTTTGCACATTCCTCAGCATGTTTAGTTGAATAATGGCGTTTAACGTTGTATTCTTTGTGCACTGCAACTTTCTCTGTGCAAATAAGACATGTGGGGATGCCCCTGTGCTCAACAAAGAAATACTGCGTCTCCCACTTTTCTTGAAATTGTCTGTGCTCGTCACCAACCTTTCTCTTCACTGCAGGCTTTGATGAAGACATGACTGGGATATGACCAAATCTAATTGATTCCGCTTAGTGGCGCTCTTGTTTCACGTTTCAAACAAGTGTTTATCTAGCTAATTGCGCACAGAGAACGTCTTAACGCTTTGTGACGGAGCGCGCCTTAAGAGCGCTCTGCCACGCTCCCGAGCCAGAGCCAGAGGCTCCGGTCGGGGAACGTCAGGGCAGCTACAGGTGCTCCGTCACACGCTTCTATCTGTAACAGCGGCGTAGACGATAAACAGCCAGGTAACAGTCACCGTTCTTTTTGCACTCGATCATGACATTTGTGGTAGAAAGTACGATAGATGGCAAGCGCAAAGGCGACTGCTGTCTGACTGTTCATTACCCGCCGTGCTGTTGTTGCTAGCGTGAAGTGCGCGAAGCTGGTGTAGCTTAGCCCCGACCAGGGACGGCGCGCGGGAGCTGCTGATTGGCCCTTCGCAGGTCCACTTTCTCCGCGGGCCACACTAATATTATACTTTCATATTAAGGTGCGGGCTGGGTCGTGGGGGCAGCGTGCTGCCCAATCCTCATAGCACCTGACCCCCCCTATGAACCCCTCTGCAGGTGGTGAGCCCACAGGAGGGCCACAAAATATTGTACTGCGGGCCGCACTTGGCCCCCGGGCCGCGAGTCTGAGACCCCTGGTCTATGTAGTTCGCTCTTTTTTTTTTTTTTATAGCTATTTCTGCATCAGAACTGTTCTTTTACTGTATTTTCCGGAGTATAAATCGCACCAGCCAAAAAATGCACAATGAAGAAGAAATAAACATATATAAGTCGCACTGGACCATATGTCGCATTTTTTGGGGGGGATTTATTTGCTCAAATCAGACTCCCTTTGATCTTAAAGGAAATACAGGAGAACAGAGCAGAACAGGCTGAACATGTGTCTGGTTTGTTCACGTCACATATGAACAGTTCTTCACAAAACTAGAGCAGAAACAACAGAACAAGTTTAACCGAACTCTGCATCTCACTGCAAATCACTAAATCCACTGAACTCTTCATCCTCGTGTCACTTCTGAGCGACTCCACCAGCTCCAGATAAATTCAGCTTTAAGCCGCGATGAGCTTTTGTTTTCTTCATTTCAGTTCGAGTTTCCTCCACTTTTCTCCATCAAACACAAGTTTCTCTCACTCCAATCTTTCTTTCTGCTGCTCGATTGTTCCTCTACCATCGCTCTGCAGACGCTTCCTGTTCTCCGCTCAGTATTTACCGTAAGTAATAATGTGTTTGTGCTCATTGGTTTAAGTTTTACACAAACTAAACCCAAACCCGCACGGCTCATTTACAGATGGAGATAAAAAACATCTGGTGCTGATGAAAGGACCAGATTCACTGGACAAAAAAGTCTCCACCTGGATTTACCTGAGCAAACAGGTGTGAGGTGCTGCAGGTGAAGTGACAGTGGAGCAGGAGGAGGAGACTGAGGAGCAGATACTGGTACAGAGAGCGCCCCCTGTGGCCTCAGTGTGAAAATCACCAACATGTGAAATTATATCTCACTGGTGGAAACGTGTCGGCTCCTTCGATGCATAAAGGACTTTTAATATATTCAGTCGGTGCCTCGGGTTTGTGCCTCGCCCATGTTACATTTACCTTTAGATGAACTGAAATATTTCATATATAAGTCGCACCTGAGGATAAGTCACAGGAAACACCTAAACCATGAAAAAAGTGACTTATAGTCCGAAAAATACGGTACTCAGAAGTGACACCGAGGATGAAGAGTTCAGTGGATTTAGTGATTTGCAGTGAGTTCGGTTAAACTTGTTCTGTTCTTTCTGCTCTAGTTTTGTGAAGAACTGTTCTTGGTCTCCGATTTGATCAAATAAATTTCCCCCCAAAAAATGCGACTTATCGTCTAGTGTGACTTATATATGTTTATTTCGTCATTGTGCATTCTTTGGCTGGTGCGACTTATACTCCAGAGTGACTTATTGTTCAGAAAATACAGTAAATGAACAGTTCTGATGCAGAAATAGCTAAAAAAAACAGAGGGAACTACATAGACCATGAACCTTTGCTCTGTTTCAGTGCAGACGACATGAAGAAATAACTGTTCTAAGCACTTTTACATCTTCATTCTGTGGATTAAGTCTATGAAGCATTTTAGAGGGAAAAGGACCAAAGTCTCGTACTTCCCACCATATCGTGAGGTTTTCCACGGCACAACAGTAAAATCGTACTGTGAGGTTCAGACCGTGACGTTTCTAACCAAACACATCAATTGTTTCTATGTAAATGAGCGTGGAGGTGTTTGTATTTGGGGGCCGGTGAATTTGGAGCGACGAAGTATTTCTATTTTTTACTGTTAACCCTCGAAGACTCTACGACATCGTACACGACTCCGAGGAATCTGTTTTCTGTAACCGCAGAACTTTGTAACGGTAAAAGACAGAAACTTCCTTTTCCCCTCTGAAAGTGCAGACATAGAGGTTTCCGTACATTTCTGCGGCTTTATCCTACGTCACACTCACGCTGTGTGATGACGTGAGCAAAACGAGTGTCCAATAGGAACTTTGTTTTCCCCAAACTCATGCGCTCCGTCCATTTTGATCGAGCCAAACTTTGCCAAAGAGTGAAGTGAGTCAAGATGGTCGACTCCTCTGACTGTGTGTGTTTATAACGAGGGAAAAAGTCGCTCTAAGTGGAGTTAATTCTCACACACACGGAAAATTACACATCTTGGTGTGTGTAATTGTGCATCTCTTTCTATTTTTATTTAAAGGTTTATTTCAGTCCAAATGAACAAATCCAAATGTAATTTCCACCCTGGAAATGTAGCTAAGGCCCTAAATTAAGCATTTTTTTATGTCCAAAAAGTTGTTTCTACATGTTTGCTGTGCGTGTGTAAAAGAGTGGGAATTTTATTTTCAATTTTTTTCATCTCTATTTCTGGTCCTGTAGCTTTTATCACAGCCTCATGACACAACTACAGCAGCAGATTGTGAAATAACAGGTTGGACTGAACAAAAGGAGGTAGAACACTTCATTAGGGGTAAAAGGGGCAGTTTTAAAAGCAAAATTAAGGAAAAAAATCCAGGCGAGGAGAAATGTACTAAAATTGCCCTGAGGTCTTCAGTCTGCACATGTTATTAGAATATTTTTTCCCTCTTTTTGGTGACTCCTCAAACTGGGATAGTTCAGAATTCCAGGTTTTCTCTGATTTTCCGTGTGTGTTTTTCCAGAATATTTTGAGTACTTTGCTCCAGACTTCACGCTTCACCCCGACGTCAGCACCAGGATAGAGAATCAGAACTCCAGACAGGTGCAGCTCCACCTCAGATCATTTTTAATTTATTTAACATCTTCCCTCCTCACGGCCTCCTCCTCTTCCTCCTCTTCCTCTTCAGTACCTGGAGCAGATCCGTCAGACGGTCTTCGAGAACCTGAAGATGCTGAATCACGCTCCGTCCGTTCAGATCCACGACGTTCCCTCCGACATGCTGAGCTACGACCGGAGCGACGAGCCCGACCCGGAGGAGCGAGGGGGAGACGACAACTACACCAGGTACCTGCTCCTCCTCCATCTGCTCCATCTGCTCCTCCTCTTCTCCATCTGCTCCTCCTCTTCTCCATCTGCTCCTCCTCTTCTCCATCTGCTCCTCCTCTTCTCCATCTGCTCCTCCTCTTCTCCATCTGCTCCTCCATCTGCTCCTCCTCTTCTCCATCTGCTCCTCCTCTTCTCCATCTGCTCCTCCTCTTCTCCATCTGCTCCTCCATCTGCTCCTCCTCTTCTCCATCTGCTCCTCCATCTGCTCCTCCTCTTCTCCATCTGCTCCTCCATCTGCTTTCTCCTCTTCTCCATCTGCTCCTCCTCTTCTCCATCTGCTCCTCTTCTCCATCTGCTCCTCCATCTGCTTTCTCCTCTTCTCCATCTGCTCCTCCATCTGCTCCTCCTCTTCTCCATCTGCTCCTCCTCTTCTCCATCTGCTCCTCCTCTTCTCCATCTGCTCCTCCATCTGCTCCTCCTCTTCTCCATCTGCTCCTCCATCTGCTCCTCCTCTTCTCCATCTGCTCCTCCATCTGCTCCTCCTCTTCTCCATCTGCTCCTTCTCTTCTCCATCTGCTCCTCCATCTGCTTCATCTGCTCCATCTGCTCCTCCTCTGACTAGGGTCGGGCTGATTAGTCGATTAATCGATAATTGATCACTAAGACTTTGGTGGATTAGGTTCATTTTAATGGCCAAACTGAATGTCAGTGTCTGTGTAACGTAGCCTGAGGAGTCGAGGCCTGAGCACAAACTCTGGAGCCTCACAGTCCCACGTCTTGGCTCTGGCTCCTTGGAGATCCCTATATTCCTCAGAGTGCGTTTACCTGCACATCAGTGTCCCGGGTATGATCGGGTTTTTCCCGGTTTCACATGTTTACGCAGCATCGGCAACGCGACATACGCACAGAACAGACTCTGCATCAGCAGAACATCCTCTGTCACAGGGAGAACACTCATATTCACTGAGTCACAGGGAGAACACTCATATTCACTGAGTCACAGAGAGAACACTCATATTCACTGAGTCACAGGGAGAACACTCATATTCACTGAGTCACAGAGAGAACACTCATATTCACTGAGTCACAGGGAGAACACTCATATTCACTGAGTCATAGAGAACACTCATTCACTGAGTCACAGGGAGAACACTCATATTCACTGAGTCACAGGGAGAACACTCATATTCACTGAGTCATAGAGAACACTCATTCACTGAGTCACAGGGAGAACACTCATATTCACTGAGTCACAGGGAGAACACTCATATTCACTGAGTCATAGAGAACACTCATATTCACTGAGTCAGAGAGAACACTCATATTCACTGAGTCACAGGGAGAACACTCATATTCACTGAGTCACAGGGAGAACACTCATATTCACTGAGTCACAGGGAGAACACTCATATTCACTGAGTCACAGGGAGAACACTCATATTCACTGAGTCACAGAGAGAACACTCATATTCACTGAGTCACAGAGAGAACACTCATATTCACTGAGTCACAGGGAGAACACTCATATTCACTGAGTCAGAGAGAGTCATATTCACTGAGTCACAGGAGAACACTCATATTCACTGAGTCACAGGAGAACACTCATATATTCACTGAGTCACATCATATTCTTCATATTCACTGAGTCAGAGACACACTCATACACTCATATTCACTGAGTCACAGGGAGAACACTCATATTCACTGAGTCACAGGAGAACACTCATATTCACTGAGTCACAGGGAGAACACTCATATTCACTGAGAGGAGAACACTCATATAGAACACTCATATTCACTGAGTCAGAGAACAGAGTCACAGGGAGAACACTCATATTCACTGAGTCACAGGGGAACACTGAGTCACAGGAGAACACTCATATTCACTGAGTCACAGGAGAACACTCATATTCACTGAGTCATAGAGAACACTCATATTCACTGAGTCACAGTGAGAACACTCATCATATTCACTGAGTCACGGAGAACACTCACACTGAGTCACAGAGAGAACACTCATATTCACTGAGTCATAGAGAACACTCATATTCACTGAGTCATAGAGAACACTCATTCACTGAGTCACAGGGAGAACACTCATATTCACTGAGTCACAGGGAGAACACTCATATTCACTGAGTCACAGGGAGAACACTCATATTCACTGAGTCATAGAGAACACTCATATTCACTGAGTCAGAGAGAACACTCATATTCACTGAGTCACAGGGAGAACACTCATTCACTGAGTCACAGGGAGAACACTCATTCACTGAGTCACAGGGAGAACACTCATTTACTGAGTCACAGGGAGAACACTCATATTCACTGAGTCACAGGGAGAACACTCATATTCACTGAGTCACAGAGAGAACACTCATATTCACTGAGTCACAGGGAGAACACTCATATTCACTGAGTCACGGAGAACACTCATATTCACTGAGTCACAGGGAGAACACTCATATTCACTGAGTCATAGAGAACACTCATATTCACTGAGTCATAGAGAACACTCATTCACTGAGTCACAGGGAGAACACTCATATTCACTGAGTCACAGGGAGAACACTCATATTCACTGAGTCACAGGGAGAACACTCATATTCACTGAGTCACAGGGAGAACACTCATATTCACTGAGTCAGAGAGAACACTCATATTCACTGAGTCAGAGAGAACACTCATATTCACTGAGTCACAGGGAGAACACTCATTCACTGAGTCACAGGGAGAACACTCATTCACTGAGTCACAGGGAGAACACTCATTTACTGAGTCACAGGGAGAACACTCATATTCACTGAGTCGAGTCCTTTAGTCCCACAGAAGCTGAAGCAGCAGCACAAGGAAAGAGCTGCTTTTTTCAGCTCTTACAGTTTATGCAAATGAGCCGTGAGGTTTTCAGTTTAGTTTGTGTCAAAGCCAAATGTTTAAATCTGCATTAAACTCATTGTGACCTCACACTGATGCGGCTCTGGACTCAGGAGCTTTACATGTTTAAACTGCACTTTATGCACAGGAGGAACAATAATCAGGGTCATTTTAAGAGAAAAACCTTCATGATTCATCGATAATCGATCGTTAATTTTCCTGACGTGATTAAGAAAATTTAATCGAATGCCCGTCTCTACCTCTGACCTTCTCCTCTGTTTACTTCTTCTCTCTTTCTTTCACGCTCTCCTTTTCTCTCTCTCTCTTCTCTGTCTTTCCTTCTTTCTTTTTCTCTCGCTCCTTTTCTTTTTTCTTTTCTCTCTTTCCTTTCTCACTCTTTCTTCTCTCTTTTCTTCTCTTTCTCTCTGTTTCTTTCTCTCGCTCATTTTCTCTCTGCTTTTCTCTTTCCTCCTTTCTCTTCCTTTCTTGCTCAGTTTCTTTCCTTTCTCACTCTTTCTCTTTCTCACTCTTTCTCCCCTTTCTCTTTCTCCTCTTTCTTTGTCTTCCTTTCTCTCTTGCTCATTTTCTTTCTTTTCTTTCTTTCACACTTTCTCACTCATTTTCTCTCCTTTTTACTCTTTTCTTCTCTTTCTCTGTTTCTTTCTCTTGCTCATTTTCTCTCCTTTTCTCTCTTTCCTCCTTTCTCTTCCTTTCTTGCTCAGTTTCTTTCCTTTCTCACTCTTTCTCCTCTGTTTTTTCTGTCTTTTTCTCTTTCTTTTCTTTCTTTCACACTTTCTCACTCATTTTCTCTCTCCTTTTTTCTCTTTTCTTCTCTTTCTCTGTTTCTTTCTCTTGCTCATTTTCTCTCCTTTTCTCTCTTTCCTCCTTTCTCTTCCTTTCTTGCTCAGTTTCTTTCCTTTCTCACTCTTTGTTTTTTCTGTCTTTTCTTTCTCACACACTTTCTCTTTCTCACTCATTTTCTCTCTCCTTTTTTCTCTTTTCTTCTCTTTCTCTGTTTCTCTTTCTCTCGCTCATTTTCTCTCTCCTTTTTCTCTTTTCTTCTATTTCTCTGTTTCTTTCTCTCGCTCATTTTCTCTCCTTTTCTCTCTTTCCTCCTTTCTCTTCCTTTCTTGCTCAGTTTCTTTCCTTTCTCACTCTTTCTCCTCTGTTTTTTCTGTCTTTTTCTCTTTCTTTTCTTTCTCACACACTTTCTCTTTCTCACTCATTTTCTCTCTCCTTTTTTCTCTTTTCTTCTCTTTCTCTGTTTCTTTCTCTCGCTCATTTTCTCTCCTTTTCTCTCTTTCCTCCTTTCTCTTCCTTTCTTGCTCAGTTTCTTTCCTTTCTCACTCTTTCTCTGTTTTTTCTGTCTTTTCTTTCTCACACACTTTCTCTTTCTCACTCATTTTCTCTCTCCTTTTTTCTCTTTTCTTCTCTTTCTCTGTTTCTCTTTCTCTCGCTCATTTTCTCTCTCCTTTTTTCTCTTTTCTTCTCTTTCTCTGTTTCTTTCTCTCGCTCATTTTCTCTCCTTTTCTCTCTTTCCTCCTTTCTCTTCCTTTCTTGCTCAGTTTCTTTCCTTTCTCACTCTTTCTCCTCTGTTTTTTCTGTCTTTTCTTTCTTACACACTTTCTCTTTCTCACTCATTTTCTCTCTCTCTTTCCCTCTTTCTCTTCTCTCTTTTCTTCTCTCTCTCGCTCATTTTCTCTCCTTTTCTCTCTTCTCTTTTTTTCTCACTTTTTCTTTCTTTCTCCTTTTCTTTTCCTCTTTCTTTTTTTGACCTTCTCCTCCTCCTCTCCGCAGACCTGAGGCGGCCAACGAGTTTTACGACGGTGACCATGACAACGACAAAGAGAGCGACGTGGAGATCTGACTGTGACATTACGGAACTTTTCTCTCTCCTGGTTTGAGCGGCTGCAGTTTTTACACTTTATAACATAAAGACCTGGTTCAGTCCTGGTCTAAGACTGGTTTGGTCCTGGTTTGGGTCCAGTTAGGTCCCGATGAAGACTTGGATTAGTCCTGGTCTAGTCCTGGTCTAGTCCTGGTCTAGTCTTGGTTTAGTTCTGGCTTTAGTCCCTGTTTAATCCCAGTCAATGGTCCTGGTCTCGATCTGGTTTAGTCCTTTTGTAGATTTAGTTTGGTCCTACACTAGTCCAGTTCTAGTCCTGATGTAGTCCCGGTTTAGTCCTTGGTTTGGTCCTACACTAGTCCAGTTCTAGTCCTGATGTAGTCCCGGTTTAGTCCTTGGTTTGGTCCTACACTAGTCCAGTTCTAGTCCTGACGTAGTCCCGGTTTAGTCTTTGGTTTGGTCCTACACTAGTCCAGTTCTAGTCCTGATGTAGTCCCGGTTTAGTCCTTGGTTTGGTCCTACACTAGTCCAGTTCTAGTCCTGATGTAGTCCCGGTTTAGTCCTTGGTTTGGTCCTACACTAGTCCAGTTCTAGTCCTGATGTAGTCCCGGTTTAGTCCTTGGTTTGGTCCTACACTAGTCCAGTTCTAGTCCTGATGTAGTCCCGGTTTAGTCCTTGGTTTGGTCCTACACTAGTCCAGTTCTAGTCCTGATGTAGTCCCGGTTTAGTCCAAATCTAGATTTGGTTTGGTCCGACACTAGTCCAGTTCTAGTCCTGATGTAGTCCCGGTTTAGTCCTTGGTTTGGTCCTACACTAGTCCAGTTCTAGTCCTGACGTAGTCCCGGTTTAGTCTTTGGTTTGGTCCTACACTAGTCCAGTTCTAGTCCTGATGTAGTCCCGGTTTAGTCCTTGGTTTGGTCCTACACTAGTCCAGTTCTAGTCCTGACGTAGGCCTGGTTTACTCATTTGTTTGGTCCTACACTAGTCCAGTTCTAGTCCTGATGTAGTCCCGGTTTAGTCCTTGGTTTGGTCCTACACTAGTCCAGTTCTAGTCCTGATGTAGTCCCGGTTTAGTCCTTGGTTTGGTCCTACACTAGTCCAGTTCTAGTCCTGATGTAGTCCCGGTTTAGTCTTTGGTTTGGTCCTACACTAGTCCAGTTCTAGTCCTGATGTAGTCCCGGTTTAGTCCTTGGTTTGGTCCTACACTAGTCCAGTTCTAGTCCTGATGTAGTCCCGGTTTAGTCCTTGGTTTGGTCCTACACTAGTCCAGTTCTAGTCCTGATGTAGTCCCGGTTTAGTCCTTGGTTTGGTCCTACACTAGTCCAGTTCTAGTCCTGACGTAGTCCAGGTTTAGTCTGTGGTTTGGTCCTACACTAGTCCAGTTCTAGTCCTGATGTAGTCCCGGTTTAGTCCTTGGTTTGGTCCTACACTAGTCCAGTTCTAGTCCTGATGTAGTCCCGGTTTAGTCTTTGGTTTGGTCCTACACTAGTCCAGTTCTAGTCCTGATGTAGTCCCGGTTTAGTCCTTGGTTTGGTCCTACACTAGTCCAGTTCTAGTCCTGATGTAGTCCCGGTTTAGTCCTTGGTTTGGTCCTACACTAGTCCAGTTCTAGTCCTGACGTAGTCCCGGTTTAGTCCTTGGTTTGGTCCTACACTAGTCCAGTTCTAGTCCTGATGTAGTCCCGGTTTAGTCCTTGGTTTGGTCCTACACTAGTCCAGTTCTAGTCCTGATGTAGTCCCGGTTTAGTCCTTGGTTTGGTCCTACACTAGTCCAGTTCTAGTCCTGATGTAGTCCTGGTTTAGTCCTTGGTTTGGTCCTACACTAGTCCAGTTCTAGTCCTGATGTAGTCCCGGTTTAGTCCTTGGTTTGGTCCTACACTAGTCCAGTTCTAGTCCTGATGTAGTCCAGGTTTAGTCCTTGGTTTGGTCCTACACTAGTCCAGTTCTAGTCCTGATGTAGTCCCGGTTTAGTCCTTGGTTTGGTCCTACACTAGTCCAGTTCTAGTCCTGACGTAGTCCCGGTTTAGTCTTTGGTTTGGTCCTACACTAGTCCAGTTCTAGTCCTGATGTAGTCCCGGTTTAGTCCTTGGTTTGGTCCTACACTAGTCCAGTTCTAGTCCTGACGTAGTCCCGGTTTAGTCTTTGGTTTGGTCCTACACTAGTCCAGTTCTAGTCCTGATGTAGTCCCGGTTTAGTCCTTGGTTTGGTCCTACACTAGTCCAGTTCTAGTCCTGATGTAGTCCCGGTTTAGTCCTTGGTTTGGTCCTACACTAGTCCAGTTCTAGTCCTGATGTAGTCCCGGTTTAGTCTTTGGTTTGGTCCTACACTAGTCCAGTTCTAGTCCTGATGTAGTCCCGGTTTAGTCCTTGGTTTGGTCCTACACTAGTCCAGTTCTAGTCCTGATGTAGTCCCGGTTTAGTCCTTGGTTTGGTCCTACACTAGTCCAGTTCTAGTCCTGATGTAGTCGGTTTAGTCCTTGGTTTGGTCCTACACTAGTCCAGTTCTAGTCCTGACGTAGTCCCGGTTTAGTCTTTGGTTTGGTCCTACACTAGTCCAGTTCTAGTCCTGATGTAGTCCCGGTTTAGTCCTTGGTTTGGTCCTACACTAGTCCAGTTCTAGTCCTGATGTAGTCCCGGTTTAGTCTTTGGTTTGGTCCTACACTAGTCCAGTTCTAGTCCTGATGTAGTCCCGGTTTAGTCCTTGGTTTGGTCCTACACTAGTCCAGTTCTAGTCCTGATGTAGTCGGTTTAGTCCTTGGTTTGGTCCTACACTAGTCCAGTTCTAGTCCTGACGTAGTCCCGGTTTAGTCTTTGGTTTGGTCCTACACTAGTCCAGTTCTAGTCCTGATGTAGTCCCGGTTTAGTCCTTGGTTTGGTCCTACACTAGTCCAGTTCTAGTCCTGATGTATGTGAGTTTTTGTCATTGGTTTGGTCCTACACTAGTCCAGTTCTAGTCCTGATGTAGTCCCGGTTTAGTCCTTGGTTTGGTCCTACACTAGTCCAGTTCTAGTCCTGATGTAGTCCCGGTTTAGTCCTTGGTTTGGTCCTACACTAGTCCAGTTCTAGTCCTGATGTAGTCCCGGTTTAGTCCTTGGTTTGGTCCTACACTAGTCCAGTTCTAGTCCTGATGTAGTCCCGGTTTAGTCCTTGGTTTGGTCCTACACTAGTCCAGTTCTAGTCCTGACGTAGTCCCGGTTTAGTCTTTGGTTTGGTCCTACACTAGTCCAGTTCTAGTCCTGATGTAGTCCCGGTTTAGTCCTTGGTTTGGTCCTACACTAGTCCAGTTCTAGTCCTGACGTAGTCCCGGTTTAGTCTTTGGTTTGGTCCTACACTAGTCCAGTTCTAGTCCTGATGTAGTCCCGGTTTAGTCCTTGGTTTGGTCCTACACTAGTCCAGTTCTAGTCCTGATGTAGTCCCGGTTTAGTCCTTGGTTTGGTCCTACACTAGTCCAGTTCTAGTCCTGATGTAGTCCCGGTTTAGTCTTTGGTTTGGTCCTACACTAGTCCAGTTCTAGTCCTGATGTAGTCCCGGTTTAGTCCTTGGTTTGGTCCTACACTAGTCCAGTTCTAGTCCTGATGTAGTCCCGGTTTAGTCCTTGGTTTGGTCCTACACTAGTCCAGTTCTAGTCCTGATGTAGTCCCGGTTTAGTCCTTGGTTTGGTCCTACACTAGTCCAGTTCTAGTCCTGACGTAGTCCCGGTTTAGTCTTTGGTTTGGTCCTACACTAGTCCAGTTCTAGTCCTGATGTAGTCCCGGTTTAGTCCTTGGTTTGGTCCTACACTAGTCCAGTTCTAGTCCTGATGTAGTCCCGGTTTAGTCTTTGGTTTGGTCCTACACTAGTCCAGTTCTAGTCCTGATGTAGTCCCGGTTTAGTCCTTGGTTTGGTCCTACACTAGTCCAGTTCTAGTCCAGTTCTAGTCCAGTTCTAGTCCAGTTCTAGTCCAGTTCTAGTCTAGTTCTAGTCCAGTTCTAGTCCTGTTGTAGACCTGCTTAGTCCTGGTTTAATCCAAATCTAGACTTGGTTTGGTTCTATACTAGTCCAGTTCTAGTCCTGATGTAGTCCCGTTCTAGTCCCGTTCTAGTCCCGGTCTAGTCCCGGTCTAGTCCCGGTCTAGTCCCGTTCGAGTCCCGTTCGAGTCCCGTTCGAGTCCTGTTCGAGTCCTGGTCTAGTCCTGGTCTAGTCCTGGTCTAGTCCTGGTCTAGTCCTGGTTTAGTCCTGGTTTAGTCCTGGTTTAGTCCTGTTCTAGTCCTGTTCTCGTCCTGGTTTAGTCCTGGTCTAGTCCTGGTTTAGTCCTGGTTTAGTCGTGTTCTAGTCCTGTTCTCGTCCTGGTTTAGTCCTGGTTTAGTCCTGGTTTAGTCCTGGTCTAGTCCTGGTCTAGTCCTGGTTTAGTCCTGGTCTAGTCCTGGTTTAGTCCTGTTCTAGTCCTGGGTTAGTCCTGGGTTAGTCCTGGTTTAGTCCTGGTCTAGTCCTGGTCTAGTCCTGGTTTAGTCCTGGTTTAGTCCTGGTTTAGTCCTGGTTTAGTCCTGTTCTAGTCCTGGGTTAGTCCTGGGTTAGTCCTGGTTTAGTCCTGGTTTAGTCCTGGTTTAGTCCTGGTTTAGTCCTGTTCTAGTCCTGGTTTAGTCCTGTTCTAGTCCTGGTTTAGTCCTGGTCTAGTCCTGTTCTAGTCCTGGTCTAGTCCTGTTCTAGTCCTGGTTTAGTCCTGGTTTAGTCCTGGTCTAGTCCTGGTCTAGTCCTGGTCTAGTCCTGGTCTAGTCCTGGTCTAGTCCTGGTCTAGTCCTGGTTTAGTCCTGGTTTAGTCCTGGTTTAGTCCTGTTCTAGTCCTGTTCTAGTCCTGGTTTAGTCCTGTTCTAGTCCTGGTTTAGTCCTGGTTTAGTCCTGGTTTAGTCCTGTTCTAGTCCTGTTCTAGTCCTGGTTTAGTCCTGGTTTAGTCCTGGTTTAGTCCTGGTTTAGTCCTGTTCTAGTCCTGTTCTAGTCCTGGTTTAGTCCTGGTTTAGTCCTGGTCTAGTCCTGGTTTAGTCCTGGTTTAGTCCTGTTCTAGTCCTGTTCTCGTCCTGGTTTAGTCCTGGTCTAGTCCTGGTCTAGTCCTGGTCTAGTCCTGGTTTAGTCCTGGTTTAGTCCTGGTCTAGTCCTGGTTTAGTCCTGGTTTAGTCCTGTTCTAGTCCTGTTCTCGTCCTGGTTTAGTCCTGGTCTAGTCCTGTTCTAGTCCTGGTTTAGTCCTGGTTTAGTCCTGGTCTAGTCCTGGTTTAGTCCTGGTTTAGTCCTGTTCTAGTCCTGTTCTCGTCCTGGTTTAGTCCTGGTCTAGTCCTGTTCTCATCCTGGTTTAGTCCTGGTCTAGTCCTGGTTTAGTCCTGGTTTAGTCGTGTTCTAGTCCTGTTCTAGTCCTGGTCTAGTCCTGGTCTAGTCCTGGTCTAGTCCTGGTTTAGTCCTGGTTTAGTCCTGGTTTAGTCCTGGTTTAGTCCTGTTCTAGTCCTGTTCTAGTCCTGGTTTAGTCCTGGTTTAGTCCTGGTTTAGTCCTGGTTTAGTCCTGGTTTAGTCCTGGTTTAGTCCTGTTCTAGTCCTGTTCTAGTCCTGTTCTAGTCCTGTTCTAGTCCTGGTTTAGTCCTGGTTTAGTCCTGGTTTAGTCCTGGTTTAGTCCTGTTCTAGTCCTGTTCTAGTCCTGGTTTAGTCCTGGTTTAGTCCTGGTTTAGTCCTGTTCTAGTCCTGTTCTCGTC